>ML301466.1:0-34019 GCA_005239505.1 Nicotiana paniculata
TTAAGGTGCAAGAAACTCCCTGCTCAAGTAGCGTCGACATCCTTTCCATTAGTTTTGCTTTCCTTGCTCCTTCGAGCATCTGCTTGAATCATTTTATGCCTCCACTTGGAACTTATGAATTGGACCCCAAGTTTTGATTCTGACCTATGATCATGCTCCTGGGGTGGTGGAACGAATCTGCCTGGCCCAATAAAATAATGTAGTAATATGCGCTTCTTGGCCTTTCGATGAGATGTGTATTCCCGACTTTCTGGCAAGAAGAATTCCAGAATGTATGCATCTTTTTCTTTATGCATCTCTCTCAAGTAATTATGATAATTTACTAGACGCACTCTCTCAAGTTACGCTAGCTGGATTGCATTACAGTTCACTTTAGATTTCACCCAAAGTATCGTTATCTCTAATCCAACTTCTAAATCCTCAGTTATGACTTTCGTCTATACTCTAGGAGTGGTGTTGTTCAAACAATTACCTAAATATGCACTCTCTCTTAAGTAGATACATACTAAATAGGCATAGCTAATTGATGGCCATTCAATTAACTACAACATGAACGTAGTTGAACAAATAGAGATGAACAATCAACCAAACTATATTAATATCACCATAAGTTTNAAATTAGCTACTCATATTCATAAGAATCAATTCTAAAATAACTTGCATAATTGAACTACAAAATAAAAAATAAAAGCTATAAAAATCAATGTTTGCTTCATTGAGTAGTAATCCACATGTTTTTCTTCACTTCAATGGCTTCTCCCCTTTAAAATTGTGTTCTTGGGTCTATTTATATGTTTGGGATAAATCCGAAACGTGTAGGAGACTTCTATTCCAACCGGGAAACACTTAAAATTCTTCAAAACTCGGATTTGACCGGATCAGGGGCCAGGCGTTTGGGCTCTGGCGCCTGGATAACGCATGGCCATGCCTGGCATTTGGGCTCTGGCGCCTGGATAACGCCTGGCCAGGCCTGGCGTTTAGGCTCTGGCGCCTGGATAACGCCTGGCCAGGCCTGGCGTTTGGGCTCTGGCGCCTGGATAACGCCAGGCTAGGCCTGGCCTTAAGGCTCAAACGCACGGTTATAGCCCGGTGCACTCCTCTTCGCCTCTTGAGCGTATTTTCGACGTTTTTGCATCCATTTAGCTCGGCTTCCATCTCCAATTCACCTACACATGAAATAGACCCCATTATGCACATAAAATGTAAGGCATATAACGTGTTAAATCATGAATTCTAGCCACACATCAATAACAACCTCGAAATGACGAATCGCACCTCAAGTCAAAAGCAATGAACTTTGAAACTTCAACTTTTACTACCGATGCTGAAACCTATCAAAACACGCCCAATTGACCTCTAATTTTGTACACACGTCACATTTGACATTACGGACCAACTCCAACTTTCGAAATCGGAATCCGACTCTGATATCAAAAAGCCTACTCCCGGTCAAACTTCCTAAAAATCCAACTTTCGTCATTTCAAGACTAATTCGACTACGTATCTCCAAATTACAATCCAGGCACGCTCCTAAGTCAAAAATCACCCAACAGAGCATACAAAACTAACGAAACTCCATTCCGAGGTCCAATACTAAAATGTCAAATTTGGTCAACTCTTCCAACTAGAGCTTAAATCTTGAAGGTATAACATAAATGAGAGGGTTTATAATGTCAAGGGCATAATAGGTTTTTCAGGTGAAAGGTTTGTAAAATTTGGTCAAAGTGATTATTGTAATAACTAGAGCATAATAAAATAATTTTTCTGTAATAAAAGAAAGAAAAGTGACTTTAGGTAATGAACACAAAGTTGAATGACTTTTACGTAACAAAAGAAAAAAAAGTGAATTTTGGATAATGAACACAAAGTTGGATGACTACCCATGAAATTTACTCTATCAGTTTTGTATTTTAAATTTAAATGATCATCTTCATAAAGTTCATGTATGCTTGCAGTCTGTAACACATATAAAGAAAGTGTGTAAAATACTAATACGAGACAAAGTTAAAAAAAGGGTATTTAAACCTACTTAATAATATATGTTACAATCTACCGTAAAATTTCCAACGTTTTAACTTTGAATCATCGCATTCAGTCTACTTAACAAATCAAAACGTTGAAAGATGATTTAAGTACTTCAATTGCATAGCTACATTGACAAGTTACTACTAGAGAGAAATGGTTATAAGTTTTATTAACATATCTTGAAATGGGATCATTCAAATAGAGGAGTGATGTGACAGTGTTTGTGATAAGAGGAAAATTACCAAAATCAACGGGCAAGTAAGTTCAACAGAATGATATACGAGAGTGAATTAAGGTGGAAACTATAGGACCGTACATATTTGGAAGATGAGTATCGTGTATATATATAAGTACATGCATTAAGAAACGTCCATTCAATAATGCTATATATATACTAAGATTAAAAGAAATATATATGGTATAATCCACAAGGAGATCAATGCCGTACATTCATTGATATCAAATCTGAAATCCTTAATCTTTTTACTTCACCAAGAGTACTGTTGTTCCAAGAACCACATAATTTCTTAATTACTCTCCATTAATCGCATTAGTGAAAGGGAAAACAGGGAACACAGAGATTATGGTTAGGAACAAGATACTCAAATGGCTAATTATTCACGTTCACAAACTGGCCAATGCATAATTAAACCAGACTGCCTAAATGTGTCTGCAGTATGAACCAGCTTAAATGTGGCATGACATCAATTTATTTTAAAGAAACAAAAGACTGAATAAAGTATTATAATTAAGAACAAACCTAACATCCAAGATACGTATTTTCTATTGGTTTTAGATAAAATGCCTATATGATCATTCTCAGCCGAGCATATACTCCTGCGTACAAAATGTGTGACAGAAAAATCACTACTAGAAAATGGCTATATGGCGACTGCAAAAACGATCAGAAAATGCTAATTTCTGACTATATTTAGACCGAAAAGTCGTAGTCACAAAATAGCTGGTCGACCTTAAGCAAAACTTTGCTGACATAGTCAAGAATGGAAGCAGTAGCCAAAGTGTTATTGTTGAGAGTAAACTTAACTATCGGCCTTAATTAGCAGGACGACTGCATAATTAATTAAATACAAAAAGAGCTGTCAACTTCTGCTTCATGGAGTTAAAACAACAAATTCCCATGTGAAATCTCCTTCCAAATGTAAGTTCTCTCAATCTAAGTAGAATAAATACTGGCGACCTTAACTTGTTCTCAGCAATCATTTCAGACATCAACTTACGATGCTGCTTGACACTATACTTAGTTAGTTGCTTCATGGATGAGATCATCAACATCATAACTTGCAATAGCTTCGTGGGCAGTGAAATGTTTTTTTTTTTTTTTTTCAATTATTGTAAGCATTGAGATCTTAAAGAGTATTTTGCTATTTGAATACATACCATATCTTACAACTCCATGTATCATAATCGCCACCATTCAATTTATCACCCTTGTTATTATTAGCAATTATACTTATTGAAGTCATAGTGAAGAGATGGGAGCACATCCGTAACTCAACGAAACGAATCTCATGGATACCCCTTCTTTTCTTGAGCCAGAGTTGGGGCTTTTGCGGCATCTAGTTCAGTATTAGATAGAGCAGATAGTTCAAAAGAAGGTTGACTTCTCTGTCACTTCCGTACTTCTGTAACTTCTCTTTAGCTTATTCATTGAATTGAGAAAAAGATCATATTATGAAACTGTTAAAGGCAAAGAAAAAAGTCAAGTGAAAGAAGCCCACATACCCGCTCTTCTTTCCCTATGTGAGTATATCACCCATTATAATGTATGTGACAAAGTCTTAGCTAGCTTGTCGATAGGAGAAGGTGACATGTCTTTAGAAGCTAAAATTTTTCAATTTTAACTTCTATGTCCTTTTGTTTTTCCTCACTCAACTTCAAGTACCTGATTGTCTATCAAAATATTCTCATTTGGACCATAATTGTGATAAATATCGGTTGATACATTGCCCCAATGGTCCGTGAGAGAATCCAACAGTATAGACTCTTCATGTATAGACCCATATATAATTCTTCAGTTTTGCTAGTTTCGCCCAAGGTAGGCAAAGATAGTTTGGTATATCAGCAGAACAGTTCTTTCTTAACTTTATAAATTCCTCCTGTTTTCTTCTTTCTTCCCTATGCCGAACTCTATCATCCCTAAAGATATTTTTTATTGAACTTGAAAGATCACTCCTAACGACTTCAGAATCTGAAAGTGAATCATTACTGAAATAGGTCATGTGATGACACACTTTTCTATGTTATCCCCTAGCTAGCTCGACTTTCAGTGTCACTCTCAGTTGGAGTACTTCGAGCTCATTTTCGCCCAACAATTTCTAAAATGGGAATAAGAAAACAGAATGGATGTTCATGACCATTTTGTATGACAACATATGTCACAATAACTCGTAGAGGAGCAATTAACTTTTTAGGACCACTCAAGTATCAATAAAAAGAATGATTAAGACTTGTACAAAGATTAGTGGTCGCACACTGTTAGTCATTAGTTGCAGAAAAGTATTTTGTCAGTACCGAATTTCACACAGAAACTACAAAACCATAACTTCAAACTTTTATATACTTGGGAAAAGATTCAAATCGCTGTTAGCGTTTACAGAAACTAGAAGATGTTAATTATAAGTTTCGATGATAAAAAATAATATATTACATTTGCTGTAGGATCTCAAAGAATATACTAAAGAGATGCAAGAAGCAATATCAGTCAGGAATAAATCAAGGAAAAGAATCAAGATCAGCAACGCAAAAGGAAGATCGACAAGACAATCAATTCGAGATTGACGGAAGCAATCAATCAGAGATTGACAAAAGCTAACAAGGAAAAGAATCAGCAATTAAAAAGGAAGAAACAACGGAGACCCGACAAGGATAATCAATCAGAGATTGACAGAAGTTATTACTGGAAGGTCCCAAATCAGATGGAAACACAATCGCTGAAGCCAAAGACCAAGGGATCCAGCGGATATGACTCAAGTACTACAAAGATATGCCAGCCGATAGAAAGCTCAAGACCATAAATTAAGGAAGATTAACGGGAACTTAACCTTATTCTTGGAAAGAATCAATCTATGATTCCTTTCAAGGATTAACACTCTTGGGTTTGCAATCTCTCAAGATTCTTGAAGGCCTCATAGAAAGTATATATATAGATGTTTCGGACTTGAAAAGAATATACTTTGATCGAACCATCTACCCTCTTTTTGTTCTACTCCAAACAAGAATTGTAGTTCTTTTAGATCTGGAGTATAACTAGTGAGAGAAGAAAGAGAGATAAAACACAGGTGAGGCATTGTATCAAGAAAAGAAAAGAGACATAGAGACTAAGATGTTGGTGTAAAGCTACCCCATTCATTCTGTACTCAAGAAACATCAATCACTGAAAGAGAACACCATTGCAACCAAGGGGGATGGACTAGAATTCACATTGAATCCGAACCAAATAAAAATTCTGGTGTCTTTATTTTTTGTATTTTATTTCTGCATTTACTATAATCCTGCTCTTATTTCTAGTTGACTAATTGGTAAACTAGTCAACTACTGATAGAAGTTTTTGAAATAAGCAATTCAGCCCCCTCCCTCTTGTACTTTCAATTGGTATCAGAGCTAGTCTCACACTTCTTTGCTTAACAACTTATGAGAAAAGATCATGGCAAATCAAGTTATTGTTGGAACACTTTTTCAAGAAGGAACATTGCAAGTGAGGCCACCATATTTCAGTGAAAAATACTTTTCTCACTGGAAAGTACGTATGGAAATATATGTGAAGTCATATGATGTCAAAGTTTAGCGAGTTACCAAAAAGAGTAACTATCCACTACCAACAACTGCTCAACCACCTGCTAATCCAGAAGATAAAAATGAATACACAGACGAGCGGATGGCAGTTATTCAAGTCAATGCTAAAGCAAAAAACTTACTCTATAATGCTATAAATGGAGAGAAATATGAAAAAAATCTCCAGCTGTGATACATCCAAAGAAATGTGGGATAAACTGGAAATTACTTATGAAGGAACCAACAAAGTGAAAGAGACTCACATCAACATGTTTGTTCATGACTACAAACTTTTTCATATGAAAGAAGGAGAATCCATTGAAGAAATGTTTGCGAGGTACAGCAAATCATTAGTGATCTAAAAGCTTTTGTTAAACCATACTCAAGTGGTGACCATGTTCAGAAAATTCTGAGAAGTCTACTTACCAACTGACAGACAAAAGTAGTTGCACTTGAATCACAAGATCTAAATAAACTTTCTTATTATGAGCTTCGAGGAGATCTTATAACATTCGAGTAAAACCACCTCAAGAAAATTGTAGCTTTCAAAGCTACAATTGAAAGGACAGACAATGATATCGATGATGACCCTGAAGCCCTTGAAGAAGAAATTTCCACGGCATGAAGGAACATGGATGGTCTAATGAGGAGATACAGAAACAGAAGAAGAGGTAGGACATCGCGCAGGCGAACCAGGCAATATAATGAACAAGACAAGAATGATGGAAAATGCTATGAGTGTGGAAGATATGAGCATGTTCAAGCTGAATGCCAGATCTTAAAATAAAGGTTTCCAGAGGATTCAACAAGAACAAATCATTTGGAAGCTGGAGTGATGAAGACAGTTCAGAACCCGAAAAGATAGCAAATCTATGCTAACTGACTCTCCTGGAAAATGACATGAACAAACTCTCAGGCTGCTGGACAGATGAAGATGCATTAGACGACAAATGCAAAGATGATAATGAGAATTGTTTCATGGCACGCGGTGAAACAAGCGAGGTAAGATCTTATAATTGTGAAAGATGTAATGAATTGCAGGATATTCTCGAACTTACTTTAAAAGAGTCTCAAAAGTTGATGAATAAACTAAAGAGACTCAACAGGGAAAAGAAAGACTGGAAACTCAAGTTTGAAGTATGTGAAATTAAAAAGGAGGTACTTGAAGAAGAATTTAAGGAATTGCAAATGAAACTCAATGGCATGCGCAAATCCACCGGTCATAGTTCTATGAAGTCAAACCGAGCGACTTACAAGTCAACTAAGAAAGGACCAACTAGAACATAGTCCACTAGTACTAAATGGGTAAATAAACCAGGAACTCTTGCAAAATAAAAGACATTGTATCTATATCCAAGCCTTTACAACTGCTTCATATGGATTTGTTTGGACCCACTAGAACTGCTAGCATAGGAGGAAAACAATATGCTTTTGTTATTGTTGGTGACTACTCACACTTTACATGGGTGATTTTTCTATCTCACAAAGAAGAAGCTTTGAAATTTTTTGAGAACTTCTGTAAATGAGTTGAAAGAGAAAAGGGGTATCTTATTACAACCATTCAAAGCGATCATGGAGGGGAATTTGAAAGCAGGGCATTTGAAGATTTCTGCAATGATTAAGGATACACCCACAACTTTTCAGCTCCAAGATCACCCCAACAGAATGGAGTAGTTGAGCGAAAAAATAGAACTCTGCAAGATATGGCGAGAACGGTGGTACTAGAATATTCCTTGCCAAACCACTTCTAGGCATAAGCAGTAACTACAACTTGCCACATTCTCAAATATAGCACTGATCTCTCAGATTTAACCAAAGAAGATAGAGGAAGCTCTAAAGAACTCAAGCTGGGTACAAGCAATGTAAGAAAACTATATCAATGACAAAAACCAAGTGTGGAAACTACTGCCTAAGCCTGCAGATGCTACTGTAGTTGGTACAAAATGGGTTTTTAGAAATAAGCTCAATGAGGATGGAAAGGTTGTGAAAACAAATCCAGATTAGTAGCTCAACGGTACTCACAACAGGAAGGAGTCGACTACGATGAAACCTTTGTTGTAGTAGCTCGACTGGAGTCAATACGAATTCTTCTTGCATACGCATATTTCACAAGATTTAGACTTTTCTAGATGGATGTCAAAAGTGCTTTCTTAAATGGATTCATTGAGGAGGAAGTATATGTAAAACAACCTCCCAGATTTGAAGACTCAAAGTTTTCTTACCATGCGTATAAGTTGACCAAGGTTTTGTATGGACTTAAACAAGCTCCACGAGCATGGTACAAAAGACTTAGCTCATTTCTACTTGATCACGGATTTATAAGAGGTAAAGTAGACACTACATTATTTATCAAAATATCATCAGCAGGTAATCTTATTATTCAAGTTTACATTGATGATATTATCTTTGGTAGTGCTAACCCTCTTTTGTGCCAGAAATTTTCCAATCTTATGCAAAGTGAATTTGAAATGAATATGATGGGAGAGCTCATGTTTTTCCTTGGACTTCAAATCCAACAATCTGAAGAAGGAACCTTTATATGCTAGACGAAATATACTAAGGAGCTAATTCAGAAGTTCAGTATGAGCAGTGCTAAAGCTATTGGCACACCAATGAGCCCGTCAACAAATCTTGACATAGATGAAAAGGGAAATCCTATTGATGAAACCAAATATCGAGGAATGATTGTCTCTTTACTTTACTAAACTGCCAGTCGACAAGATATTTTGTTTAGTGTTTGTAAATGTGCCAGGTTTCAGTAATCTCCTAAGGAGTCACATCTGACTGTCGTCACGAGAATAATTCGTTATCACATTCGAACTATTTCTTACGGACTATGGTATCTACGCTTTAACAATTTCAAATTAGAAGGTTTTTCAGATGCTGATCTTGCAGGTGATAAGGAACGCAGAAAAAGCACAAGTGGGACATGTCAATTACTTGGAAAATCATTGATATCATGGAATATTAATAAACAAGGATCAGTTGCACTATCCACAACAGAGGCTTGAATATATCACAATTGGACAATGTTGTGCACAATTATTATGGATGTCTCATTAGTTGGGTGACTATGAACTATTTTTTAAACCTATTCAAATATTATGTGATAACTCTAGTGTTATATGTCTTTCAAAGAATCATGTGCATCACTCTAGGGCTAAGCATATAGACATCAAACATCATTTCAATAGAGATCATGTTTTTAAAAGAGATATAGAATTATCTTTTGTTGGCACTACTGATCAATTAGCAAATATTTTCACTAAGCCCTTAGTTGAAGATATATTTTGTCTCCTAAGAGGACTACTTGGTATTATTTCTCTTGATCATAAAAATTAGGACTTAATTGATATTTTTAAATTCTTGTATGCTTAATGTTTTAATTTTCTTTGTTTGTACTCATTAATGTAGCGCCTCCAATTTACCTCTCTTTTCCCATCAGTTGCAGCTTTCAAGAAAGGACAACCAATAATCATGACCTTTCAGTGACACCCTTTCCTTTCTTGTACTCAACCGTCAGACTCCGCTTTTTTAATCTCTGAACCACTCTTCTTTGTCTTCATCATTCCTATCGCTCATAAATCCTTCAAACTCTTTCCCCACAGTTTCTCCCATGGCTAAACACTCCCAAACTCCTTCTGCGTTCACTAGGAAAAGTACTCGTTCCAGAGGAAAACCCTATTCTCAACCTCCAGAACCAGTAGACCTCGGGTCTAACCACTCAGAAGGGTTTGTTTGTTCTCAGGCAGAACTCTCATATCAGTCTCATCACTTAGGAGAAAAAGCCTTAGGAAAAAGGCCCATGGAAGACCCCCATGAATCTTTTACTCCCAAGAAATCCAAAATAGACCTTTCAAGTTCTCTAGAGTCTGACCTCACATTCTGGGATACCCCAAACATGGATTTCTTCGTTTCTTTAAAAGACAAGCCCATTGCTCATGGAAGAGTAGTCGACCTTGACGACATGGAAGCCCTCAATTGTAAGGTAAAGGATCTTTTTGTCTTTCAAGGATGGTCAAAATTCCTCTCTGTACCTCCTCCTAAAGTCTATGAACCCTTAGTGAGAATATTTTATGCAAATCTTCGCTCTAGCAAGCCTGATAAGTTGGAATCCTTAGTTTTAGGTAAACAAATTGTTCTTGATTGTGCCATGTTCGATCCAATTTACCCTCCGTTGAGTATCATGATGGCACCTAGTCTTAAGGACTAGGTAAGCCTAACATTACTGAATGACAACCAAAATGATAATAACATTTAAATGCTTTCTGAAATAAACTCTCTATACAATATACACATTCTCAAACCCGGTAGTACAAGTTATAAGCTCTACAAAATTGTGCTATAGCTCCTAAGTACAACTGTTAAGAAATAAATAAAGATAGTGTATGAACAAAATAAGACGGTGACTCTGAAGCCTGCGAACGCTGTGGAAGGTTTACCTTAAGTCTCCACAACAGCAATCCGGGTGCTAGCTAACGATTAACCGGCTACGCAATACCTGAAATCTGCACAAAAATGTGCAGAAGTGTAGTATGAGTATACCACAACGGTACCCAGCAAATCTCAAGACTAACCTCAGTGGAGTAGTGATGAGGAACATTCAAGACACCCACTGGACTAAACAAACTGAACAATATGAGTATAGTAACAACAAGTGTAATAGTTATATGAAGACTACTCGCTATGGCTAACAACACTGTAGTTACAATAAGAAAGGAAATAACAAGTATTAGAGGAATACCTTAAAATGACACAAAAGAGTGAATCGAACACAACTTAAATCCGGAATCACATATACAACAAGGAAAAGTAATAACTCAGCAATTACAACTGCTTTTACATCATATTTTAGTCAACTCCACGAGGTACCAAAATCCGGACAAATCACAATTCACGGGTCCCAGTACTTGAACCCTAACTTTTGGCATCTGGTGCCCTCATATCAGCTAATAACTGCACGGACGACTCACGTGTCAAATAGAATCATTTTCATATAGAAGGCAAGTACAACAAGGGTATCAATACTCAACAACAGCGAAGAAGCCTCTTAATACGATAAGAATGCTTTTCTATGTGTATGCTTGGGTGCAAGTGTCCTAACATAGTTCAAACAATCTAGTAAGCATAAGAAGGAATAGACAACACGTAAAAATGTTTTCCCACAACTATAACAAGAATAAGCTCACACAGGTAAGTGTACCACTACACAATATCAACAACAAGAATGCCCCCATGACAACACAAGTCATCACAAATCAATCCTTGACACAACCCACCTTGTCTCGCCATGCGTGCAATAGTAAAGTAAATGCCCACCTTGTCTCGCCACACGTGCATAATCATGTTCCCACATTGTCACGCCGCATGTGCAATTATCAATAGTAACAACAGCATGACAGAAACCTCGTGCAACCCCATAACAACAAGTACAACAGAAACAATGTCAATAATACAAAGTACGACATGTAAATAAACTCAAGAACTTTAGGTCACAAAGAAACAGCAGAACCAGTTCACAAGGAATAACCACGGTGAAGAATGCTAGGTGTAAATAGAATAGCTCAACAAGGGAAAACTAATATGTAACAACGATCCCACAATATAAATTCAACAATAAGGCAGCTAACACGAGTCAAATAGTTCCAAATAAAGACAAGTCAACTAAGATATAGGATATCTAAACTTCTTTTAAGGTTGAGCAATTACAAGGATATTCAACAATTCAATTAAGGATAAGCGGCGGAAAGATAACCATAACCTCAATTAAGAATACACAATTATAGGATGAGATGATGATAATTTCAAATAGAGATAAGCAGTTTTGAAGAGATAACATGACAATAAAAGAGGTAAAATCTTCAGTTACGTCAAATATGAGTCAAATAGGCAAGATGAGTGAATCCTAAAGCAAGAAGTTCTAATTTAAGCATGTAGAGGTGAAATTAATAAATAGGAACGCAGTCATATCAAGAACAATTCATACTCAGTGAATATACGGACCTAAGAACACAAAAGGCCAATTTTCCACAAATAAGTCGGAGCACGCACTCATTACCTCGCGTACACAGACTACAATTAGCATAGAAGACACATATCCGAAGGGGAAATCTCCCACACAAGGTTAGGCAAGATACTTACCTCAAAGAAGACAAGTTGATACTCTAAAATGATCTCCTCGGGTTAAAAGACCTCCAAACGGCTCAAATCTAATCAAAATAGCTTCAAAACACAAATAAAACTCATAAGGAACTATTCTGCGTCAAAAAGTCTATATCTTTACAAAAATCAAGAAATCAATCCAAAAAGTCGACCCCCGGGCCCATACCTCGGAACCCGAAAAATTTCACAAAACACGAACACCCATTCCGATACGAGTTCAACCATACTAAAATTATCAAATTCTGATACCATTTCGTCCTTCAAATCACGATTTTTCATTTCGAAAACTTTTTTCAAAAACCAACATCTTCCTCAACTCAAAACACGAATTAAATGATAAAAATAAAGATAAAATCGTGGAATATATTAAATACCAAGTAAAGAACACTTACCCAATCGATTTGCTTGAAAATCCCACAAGAAATCGCTCAAAATCGAGCTCTACAAGTCAAAATATGATAAAAATGGTCTAATCTTCGGTTTGAAGATCTTATATTCTTCCTAGGTGTTAAAGCATTGCGAACGCGGAAGGCTACTCGCATTTGCGAAGAAGGAAAAAATGAAGGCTTCCTAAATGTGCTTAGCAAACGCGACAGATGGCTCGTGAACTCGAAGAGGGAAGTATGTTGGTCCAAATGAGTGGGCTACACTAACGCGTGAAGGGGTACACGAACGGGAAGAATGGTGTGACATACCTTCGCGAACGAGGGAAGAGAGACACGAACACGAAGAGGAAAAAGTCTCTAGTGCCCAACTCCTATTTTTTACTACGCGGACGCGAGGGAACAACTGCGAACGTGAAGAACGGGAACGCAGAACTCAGTGAACGCGAGAGGAGGGATGCGAACGGGAAGAAGAAACATTTCATCTTCGAAAATAACATTACACGAACGCGAAGAATGAAATCAAATGGCAGATTCAGCAATTCAAAAATAGAAGGAAATGACCCGTTGCTCATTCAGAAATCACCCGAGACCCTGTCTAAACACACAAACAAGTTCTATAACCTAACACGTACTCGCTCGGGGTCTTAAGTCGCATCAAACAACACCGAAAATACAAATCGCACCACGAATCGAACCATGAACTTTCAAATCTTCCACCTCCAAAAACTCGTTCCGAAACCAATCAAACCAACCTGGAATGACATCAAATTTTGGAGGGAAGTCCCAAATGACATAACATAGCTGTTCCAACTTTCGGAATCGCATTCCGACCCCGATATCACAAAAGCCAACAATTGTTCAAACCTTTCCACTTTCCAATCTTCAACTTTTCAAACTTTCGCCGAAATGCCTCAAATCACGCTACGAACCTCCAAATACAAATTCGGACGCATGCCTAAGTTAGAAATCAACATACGAGGTTGTTGAGAGCATCCAAAACCCATTCCGTAGCCATTTACACAAAAGTCAAATTCCGGTCAAATTCTCACCGCTTAAGCTTCCAAAACTAGAATCCCTCTTCCAATTCGACTTTGAATCATCCGGTAACTGAATCCAACCATGCACTCAAGTCGATGCACATAATATGAAGTTGTACAAGACCTTATGACGTTGAGCGGAACTTAAATTCTCAAAATGACTAGTCGGGTCTGTGATGACCCAAAGGGTCATTTTATAAATTTAGAATCCGTTCCATGCCTAATAGACATAAATAGACTAATTTTAAATACCTTGATTTGTGTGTGCATTCAGGGCATGAAATCAGAAAGCCTTTATGTGAAAATATGAGAAATAGTGATTTCTAGAATTTAAAATTTGAGTATAGTTGACTTTGGACAACATTTTGAGTAAACGGACCTGTATCCGTGTACCGACGATCTTGGGAGGTCTGCAGTAAAATATGGGACTCGGGCATATGCCTAGAAATGAATTTCGAGGTCCCAAGCCTTAGAAATCAACTTTTGAAAAAAATTGGTTTGCTGACATATTTATGATTTAAAGAAAAGAAATAATGTTTGAAATCATTGGTATCGGGTCTGTGTTTTGATTTCGGAGCCCGGTACAGATTTTTTATGATATTAAAAAGTTAACAGTGAAATTTGGTGAAAAACGGAGTTCGTTTGACGTGATTCGGACATTCGGTTGAAAAGTTATTAACTATAAAAGTTCTTGATGAAAATGATGAGTTTTGAGGTTTAATTCATAGTTTTACGTGTTATTTTAAAGATTTGATCGTACAAGCAAGTCTATATGATGTTTTTAGACTTGCGTGCATGTTTTGTGTAGAGCCCCGAGGGCTCGGGTGAGTTTCGGATAGGCCACGAGATGTTTTGAACTTAAGAAAAAATGACGGTTTTCTATTTTCTGGTGCCTGGTAAATTAGTGCTACGCGATCACATAACCTTCTCCACGATCGCATAGTGTAGATCGTGGGGGTCCTTTTTTTTGTTCTATGCGATCGCATAGCAATATCCGCGATCGCATAGTGTTAATTTGATGGGGACAACTTTTGTTCTATGTGATCGCATAACAATATCCGCGATCGCATAGTGTAAATTTGCTGGGGACAACTTTTGTTCTATGTGATCGCATAGCAATATCCGCGATCGCATAGTGTTAATTTGCTGGGGACAACTTTTGTTCTATGCGATTGCATTAATTTTTTTGCGATCGCATAGTGAAAATTTCAGGGAGTATTTTTTTATTCTATGCGATCGCATCCCTTCTTCCGCGATCGCATAGAAGGCATACCCAGCCATATAAATACACTGTTAAACACAGACAAAGCCTATTTTTCAACCATTTTTCGAACTACCAAGCCCTAGAGACGATTTTCTTCACCAAGGTTCATCCCCAAAGTATTGGTAATCAATTCTAACTTTTTTCTTTCAATTCCTCACTGTTTTAAATCACTTTTAAAGCATAAACTAAGAATTTTCATGGTAAAAATTGAGGGTTTGGGTATAATTAGGGAATTTTGTAAAAATCAAATTTTTACCTCGAATTGAGGTCGGATTTCGAAACTAATTGTTTATTTGGGTTCGTGGGTGAACATAATTTGGTCCGAACCCCGAGTTTAGACCAAGCGGGCCCGGGGTCGGGTTTTCACTTTTTTTTAGAAAACTTAGGAAAAATTATGATTTTCAGTAAAGTTAGATCCTTTAGCATTAATTGATGATATTGAGTTAATTATGAGTAGATTCGAGCAAGTTAGAGCAAGATTCTAAGGGAAAATCTATAATTGAGAAGTGAGTGGCCTACGAATCTGAGGTAAAGTGTTTGGTCTAGATTTTACTTGAGGGAATAGGAATCCCCACTTGTTTGTTGTGTGAAATGCATGCGTGTGGTGTCGCTCCCCCCTTTTCTTCCCTCGTCCCCCCAAAAAGGGGCTTGGGTGCGGAAATCGGGTTCTTGACATTTTGGACAAACTCCTTTGGAAGGAAGGAGTTAAAGGAAGAGTCGCCACCTAATGATTTTTATGGTGCGTTAGGGCACCTTGAGTAGTTAACTCATGAACTAGCTTGCATTACTAGAGATTGGGTAAGGGCTTGAAGTTATCCCCAGGGGAAGGTGTTAGGCACCCCTCAGGATCGACAACTGTGGGTCCCGGCCAAATGGTTTCGTGAATTCAGACAATAAGCAATCAAGGCTCACATAAGAGGGGATTTCAAACAAGTATTGGAGTTTTATTGAAAGTTTAAAAGGAATTAGAAGTAAACATTTGAGAAATATCCTAGGTTTAAAGTAATACGGATCACATCGATGCAATACCCGGTAATCACTCCTCGAAGAGGAGCTACACATGGTATTAGCGCACCGGTCATCATATCCATATTCTACCCTTCCCACCCCATGAAGGTAATTGAAACGTATGTTGGTCACGAATTCTATTGCATGCTATTACTCGTCCCATCTTATCAGTCCTGGAGGAAGTTAGGACTACTATCCTAAAGGGTAGTTACCTAGCCAGAACCCGCTAGGTTTAAAGGACAAATTCTAAGTGACAAATAAAACATTTAGGACTGCAAGTATAGGGGACACACAAGAGCAGATGTGAGGCTCTTGAATTCCTCCACAAATTAATACACATAACTAGCACAACTCAAACACAAAGAGGTATTTGAATTTCAGAACCTAAGGCAGGATGTCTAAGTGAGAATACAATAATGGGGTAGTCTGATTACTGAGTTTCAGAAGAAATCGTTTTACCAATTCTATACTATGAATTCTGATCTATAATTAGCCAAACAATACAAAGAGACAGTTTTTCCAGTTTTAATAAACTTAATGCCTAAAGCTTGCCTAGGCGGGTTTAACAAACTCCAGTTATCCTGTTTAGACTTAATCGTGGTAAAGGGGTGAGTATTTAAACTAATGCGAATGCAGTATCCTACAAAACAGGATATCTAAATGCATACAGGGTGTAGAATGATGCAAACCTACGCATGCTTTTCTAAATGCACAAACGTTTTTAGAAATCAGAATCTATTATTTATTTAGGGCAGAATTTAGTTATTAACACATCTTTTTGACTCGAAACAGGAAATACAGAAGCGTAGTTAAGTTGTTGAACCTAGCACATGATTTCTTATGCAAATAGCCGTATGTCCTTAACACATGAGTTTGACATAGGTAATATGAGCATGCTGAGAATGAATTCCTAGGGTAACATGATCTCTAATTCAAATATTGACGATTAATGTTTTTAACCTAAAACGGGATTTCTAGACATGCTGATCGTGAAGATGCAGAGATTGTAACATTACAACAACCATTTTATAGTTATTTAACTACGAACATGATTTCTAAGTGAGGCATGAGTATGGCAAAAATGCTGAGATAAGCGGGCTTAAAACATGTTCTCTAATGCATGCATGGCAAGTATTACTAAGTATGGTAGCTATTGCACACATATACAAAATAAATCCTATAGCATGGTTTCTACCCAAAATTATACTAAGCATGCACAACCCCGCCCATTTCACTATCCAACCCATAACCGTTTTTACAATTAATTATTACAGACCAGCCTTGCATGAATTACACAAAATAAAAATAAAAAGTTACTATAGAGAGCCTAACAGTAGGCCCAAGTATCCAGATCCAAACATGCCATATGCCATGGCCCTTTGTAACCCAGGTGTGTCAGAGTTCCTAGGGATCTCAGAAGAACCCAAGCAGTGCTCACACCCAAGTACCCTAGCCAGGAATGAGTAAGTGCAGTGTGGAATGCCAGCCTTGTGTGTCAAAGTTCAATGTGTACTCAAATGGTCCCCAAGGCAGTGCTCACACGAAGGGGGATAAACCTAGAACTAAGAGTAGTGAGATGTGCCTATAGTTTAGAAAAAAGTTGAGTTTGAAAAGTAGCTTTTGAAATAACTATTTTGAAAATAGCTTCAGAGAACAACATGAGAGTTTGTTTTATGAAAACTGGTTGAAGAAGAAAGAAAACAAGACAATCAGAAACCTAGAACATACATGGTTTAAGAAGCAAACACAAACAGGGATAGTGGACTGAGGGACAAATAAGTCAGATAGTAGAAGCACACTTGCACACAAATAGTCCTTAGGCTAGTGCTATATGGTTTAAACAATCACAACCTAGTTATCACAGAATATTCATGCCAGGAATCTAACATCATTAGATTGAGGGGGTGTAAAACAGAGTCACATATTAGGTCCAAGATTAGGATTACATAATAACTAAGTATTAGGGGGTACATGCTCATAATGTTGGGAGTCAGGGAGATTCATGATGGAAACATATAAGGGAAAGCAATAGACATGTTAGATTAAAGGTAAAGGGGAATCACATAGACAAGTAGATGTGAAAAACATGTTGAGTTGGATGCTATAAACATAAACTAGAAACATACCAGTTAGGAGTAAGAATATAAAAACAAGGTGCAGAGAAGTAGAGCAATAGGACAGTGATATGCAAAACAATAAAGCAATAATAAGTTAAGTCTTTGCTTTCGGTCGACTGAGTATCCAGAAGAACAAGAGAGCATATGCAGCAAAGCAAGTGAGTTCAGAGCAGTATGAGTGCTATTTTTGTGTGTGTGTGTTCGTATATCTGATGGTTGTTTTTATTTTGCTAAAGAGAGTAGGGTGTTTTATAATTCTGAAAACGAGTAAAGAGAATAAGGTAAGGAATAATTAGTCTAACATAATTGTGAAAATAATAACCAATCAGTATCAATTAAAGGCCTGGACTCCCTTTAATTAGGGAGTTAAGTTCAAACGGGCGAATCAGAGTTAAATCAGAGAAAGGAATCAACTAGAGTGATCTTACCATAACGGGAGTAGTAAAAGCATGGAGTATGTAATAAAGACCAGGTTCATAACACATAATTAAGGAAAGTAAAACTGATATCATATTCACAAAGCAAAGTATGAGTTTAATTTTGAAAATTAGTCGAGGGAATCTTGATTGTGATTGAAATCACAGGGAATCAGGAATAATCAAGGAAAGTATCACACAATTAAGGGAAACAATTCGAAAAATCAGTACAGAACATACAAAATCATAGGTTAGAAGAAAACATCACAACTATGCAAAGAGATACACAGAGTTAGTTAGGAGTATCAGATAAACAACCATTAAATCAATAATTAGACCCATTAAACGATAATCAGCACCAGAGTTCAGAGGAACCCTGAGCGAGAGGAATAGTAGAGATTCAGGAAACCTAACCACGAATTAGAGTAAGAAACATAGAGCACATAGAGATTCTATACAGATTGGCTAAACATAGCAAACAAGACGGACTGAAACCCTAAAAATTGGGGTTTTCAGTAAGAAGCTTTGAATCAAAACGTATTAACAGAGAAAAGCATAGAATAACAATAAAGAAAAAGTAAAAGAAATCGATTTTTGAACGGGGTTTGTGAAACCCTAGTTTTAAAAATTAAAGGATCGTTTAAAGATAAAAGTTTTCAAGGAAAAACATAGAAAAGCTTCATAATACTATAGATCTAAAGTAGATCTAGAATAAATCGAAAGACATAGGTTTAGGGTTTCGTGGAACCCAGAGAAGTAGGAAGAACCTCAAAGACGACACCGACCTAAGCCGGAATAGGTGGTAATCCTTACTCAAATGATCGGGGGATGCTGGAATATTGCATGGGACCATGGAGATGAGTTGGACCGCTCCAGGTTCGCCTAAGAGCACCAGAGTATCACTGGACCAACGCAAAGTGGACAAATAGCCATGAGACGATGAGGAGCCATGGTTTCCGGTGAGAACTAATCGGAGAAGATGGACAGACCCCATCGGAGGGGAGAAGCTTCTAGAGAGAGATAGAGAGTAACAGAGAGAGATAGAGAGAGAACGAGCCTTGGGAAAATGAGAGGTCGATTGGGGGGTAATTGAATTAATTATGGTAAGTTGGTTCTGGACTGTTGATCTCATATGATCAACGACTCAGATCACATATGGGGTTGGGCCGGTAGGATTTAAGGGACTGGGCTGGGTCGTTGGGTAGGTTAAGGTTTGGGTAGAAAATGGCTAAAATTTAAATAAGAATGGCTAGATATTAAATACCCAATTAAAAGTAGATAAATATTTTATAAAAATGGCTCATAATTATAAGAAATGCAATTCAGGCTACATAGGCTGAACTAACATGATTAAATAATATTTAAAAATATAAGTGACTAATTGTTGAGTAAAAATTAGCATAGAAATAAGTAATTAGGCTATAATTGCAAAGTCATTGCAATTATAGTCAAATGGTGCCAGTTTGGCTAATTTGTATAATAAATTTGGTCTTAATAGGGCCAAAATGATATATAGAATCATGAAATGTTTTTGAAACAATTTTTAATACAATTTATAATCAATTATTAGAGGTAAAACCACTGGATAAATTAAAATAAATTCATGAAAATGTGGGGAAAATTATAGAAAATGCCAATTGTTATAAAAACTGATTTTGAAGGTATATACACAAGTTAAAAATAATTTTGAGGAAACATTGGGTATCATAATTTGTCCATCTTTACCAGGAAAGGATGAAAGAGTTGTCGGGTAAAGATATGATGGCCAATTTTGACCGAGTGAAAAATAGTATCAAAGATTTAGGCCGCACCCTGGCTTCTGAGCTGCCTATATATCCCTGGTTTTATAGGAATCAGGCCGTATTTAGTTTAGGAGTCACCGGCGAAGTGTACCGGTGAAGTTTTATAAGGGCGGACGCAAGGTGCGAGATAATGTGAACAAAACGGTTTACGAGGTAGTTAGGAGAACTGGAGCGGTCCGCTTCTGCCTGGTTGGTTGTTTCTAGCCGGATTTCCTGCAAACGAATAACAAGCATAAATTGTGCGTAATTTAAACATGATGCAGATTCCCATTGGATTATGAATGTTATCTTTGGACGGTCGAGGATGACGTCCTTAGACCATGATGTCCTGGGCCATGAATCACTTGATACGGGATTCACAGGCTATGAAATTACGTTCTCGGGCCATGGGGATGGTGCCTCCGAACCATGATGCCTTTGAATAATGATATGCAGAGTGATAAAATGAGATCCACGGGCTATGAAATAATGTTCTCGGGCCATGAAGATGGTGCCTCTGAACGATGACGCCTTTGGGTAGGTTGGCGATATTTCATCCCATGAGAAGTGCAATAGTATGCTGACAAGCCAGAGCTTAGTCTTGTGAATTAAAAGGGCAGAGCTTAGCCCGGAAAGAAACAAAGTAGATAATGACAGAGACGATGGTTGCTTTAAGAGGTAAATGAGAGGCAGCGTTTATCCCCCGAAAGGCAGAATGTTAGCCTTATGCAATGCGGGAAATAAAGTGCAAGCGGAGATAGTATTTAGTCTCGAAAGGTAGAATAGTAGCCTTATGCAGGAAGTAAAAATGCAGATGGAGGTAGAGCTTAACCTCGGAAGGCAGAATGGTAACCTTATGCAATGCGGGAAATAAAGTGCAAATGGAAACAACGTTTAGTAAGGCAGAATAGTAGCCTTATGCAGGATTTAAAGGAAGGACAACAGAAATTCTTAGCTGGCGTTAATTGCGGTAGAGCATTGTGATGATGAAGCATCGTTTGTGCTGATAATAAATGTTGGCGTGTGCGATAAGTTTGAGGAACGATGCTTGTCCTTTGAGCAGATAGTACGTTTTGGGGCTTCCGTAAGTTGTGCTTGCACCCAAAGAAAGATCGTGAGTTTTCTAAAAGGGAATGTTAGTTCGCATTCCCGCTGGCTCTGCTTGGCTCGTCTGCTTGATGACGATACTGTTTGCATCGTTGGGGTAGAGCTTGCTAAACAAGATGTTTCGATAAATATGCATGATTTTGTAAAAGTATAATATATAATATAAAATAGTTTTAGATGAACTGGCGACATGACACGGTTCGAGACATTGCAACCTCTCCTGTTGTGGAATTTTGAGGGTCTCCCTCAAAATTCCTCAAAATTCTGCCCCAGTTTGATGGGTGGACGCCTCTGACTGTTGCTCGTGCCGTGGCTGGCTGAACTTGCTTCAGAATTTTGAGGGTCCTCCTCAAAATTCTGCCCCAGTTTCTAATTATGGGGGAAGATGAAAAAAATGTTTTTTTATTGAATTGTGACCAAACTCATAGGGTTTCCTACGTATCCCCTCTTAAACGGGAATCAAGTCAGGCGTAGTTCAATTTACATCATTGAGAAAACATGAAGATTACAAATAGTAGCACTTGACTGCATCTGAATTGATCGGCTTGGGCAAGACTTCTCCGTCCATTTCTGCAAGTATAAGTGCTCCTCCTGTCAGTACTCTGTGAACCATGTACAGGCCTTGCAAGTTGAGAGAGAACTTCCCCTTGGCTTCATCTTGATGCGGAAATATTTTCTTTAACACCAGCTGCCCTGGTGTCAATCGTCTCAACTTGACTTTCTTGTTGAAGGCTCTAGCCATTCTGTTCTGATATAGCTGACCATGACAAACTGCATTCATTATATTTCCGTCTATGAGGGATAGCTGCTCATAACGGCTCCTTACCCACTCTGCATCATTGAGTTCAGCTTCCTGTATAATTCGCAGAGATAGGATCTCCACTTCGGCATGAATTACAGCTTCTGTACCATAAACTAGCATATAGGAAGTTTCCCCTGTTGAGGTGCGAACTGTGGTGCGATATCCCAATAAGGCAAATGATAACTTCTCGTGCCACTGTGATTGACTTTCTATCATCTTTGTTAGTATCTTCTTGATGTTTTTGTTAGCGGCCTCAACGACTCCATTCATCTGAGGTCTGTAAGCTGTGGAATTCTTATGTTTGATCTTGAAGGTTTCACACATGGCTTTCATCAAGTCACTGTTGAGATTAGAACCATTATCGGTGATGATTGACTCTGGAACTCCGAATCGACAAATAATGCAGTCGCGGATGAAGTCGGCCACAACTTTCTTGGTAACTGCTTTGTAGGAGGATGCTTCGACCCATTTAGTAAAGTAATTAATGGCGTCCAGAATAAACCTGTGTCTGTTAGAGGCGGCATGTTTGATTGGTCCAATGACGTCCATGCCCCAGGTGGCGAACGGCCAGGGTGAACTTGTTGCATTAAGCTCACTGGGAGGTACCTTTATCATATCCCATGTATCTGACAATGGTGGCATTTTCGGACATACTGGATGCAATCTGTTTCCATAGTCATCCAAAAGTAACCAACTCAGAGTATCTTCTTTTCTAAAACAAAACCATTCATATGTGGGCCACAGGTCCCGACATGAACTTCATTCAATAATGTCGATGCCTCTTCTGCGTCGATGCACCTTAGCAAACCCAAACCGGGAGTCCTCCTATAGAGGATTCCTCCGCTGTGAAAGAAATTGTTAGACAACCTTGAAAGCGTGCATTTCTGAGTGGCATTTGCAAGCTCTTGGTATTCTCCTTTTTTCAAGTATTCATTCATATCATGGAACCAAGGATTTCCGTCTGCTTCTTCTTCGACATGGGCATAGTAAGCTGGTTGATTGTGGATTTTCACCGGAATAGGAGAAATGAAGTTCTTGTCTGGATGCTGAATCATAGATGATAAAGTATCCAAAGCATCGGCGAACTCGTTCTGGATTCTGGGGACATGCCGGAACTCTATCTTTGTGAACCACTTTCTCAACTCCTGAACGTGATGCAAATAGGGTAAGATCTAGGAATTCTTGACTTCCCATTCTCCCTGTACCTGATGTAGCAATAAGTCTAAATCACCAATAACTAACAACTCCTGGACATTCATGTCAATGGCCATGTTGAGTCCCAAGATGCAGGCTTCGTATTCGGCCATATTGTTGGTGCAAGGGAACCTGAGTTTGGCGGATACTGGATAATGTTGACCTGTCTATAATACTAGTACTTCTCCAATACCGACTCCTTTGAAATTTGCTGCTCTATCAAAGAACATCCTCCAACTGTCGTAGGATTCTGCAATGTCTTCTCCTACGAATGATACCTCTTCATCAGGAAAATACGTTTTCAGGGGTTGGTGTTCTCCGTCTACGGGATTCTCAGCAAGATAGTCTGCTAGAGCTTGTCCTTTAACTGTCTTCTGAGTCATGTAAACAATGTCGAATTCACTCAGCAAGATCTGCTACTCGGCTAGCTTTCCAGTGGGCATGGGCTTCTAAAAGATATACTTCAATGGATCCATCTTTGATATGAGATATGTTGTGTAGGCACAAAAGTAGTGCCTCAGCTTCTGTGTGCCCCAACACAACAAGTGCGTTCCAATAAAGAATACCGGGCTTCATATAGAGTGAACTTCTTGCTGAGGTAATAAATAACTTGTTCTTTCCTTCCCGTTTCATAATGTTTCCCAAGAACGCAACCGAAAGCTCCATCTAGCACTGCAAGGTAGAGTAACAGAGGTCTACCTGGATCAGGTGGTACAAGAATCGGCGGTGTTGAGAGGTACTCCTTGATTCTGTCAAAAGCCCTTTGACAATCCTTGGTCCACTTAGTTCCGGCGTCTTTCTTCAGCATCTTGAAGATCGGCTCACAGATGACTGTAGACTGTGCTATAAACCGGCTGATGTAATTAAGCCTCCCCAAGAAGCTCACCACATTTTTCTTGTTCCTTGGTGGTGGCAACTCTTGAATGGCTTTGACCTTGGATGGATCCAAGTCTATTCCCCGGCAGCTTACAATAAATCCCAGCAACTTCCCAGCAGGAACCCTGAATGCACACTTCACGGGGTTCAGTTTCACATTGTATTTTTGCAACCGATTGAAGAATTTCCCCAAATTCTCCATGTGATCAGCAACTTTCTTTTATTTGATAATGACGTCATATACGTACACCTCGATCTCTTTGTGAATAATGTCATGGAATATGGTGGTCATGGCCCTCATGTAATTGCCTCTGCATTCTTTAGACTGAATGGAATCATCTTGTAACAATACACTCCTCACAGCGTAATGAACGTCGTCTTTTCAGCATCTTTCTCATCCATCCAAATCTGGTGATAACCAGCGAAGCAATCCACAAAGGACTGCAATTCATGCTTGGCGCAGTTGTAAATCAGAATGTGTATGTTTGGCAATGGGAAGTCATCTTTCGCACTGGCCCAGTTGAGATCCCGGTAGTCGATGCAGACTCTGACCTTCCCGTCCTTCTTCGACACAGGTACAATGTTAGCTAACCATGTCGGATACTCCACTACCCGGAGAACTTTGGCATTGATCTGTTTGGAAACCTCTTCTTTGATTTTCAAACTCATGTCGGGTTTGAACTTTCTAAGCTTTGTTTCACTGGCGGACATGTTGGATTGGCTGCAGTTTGTGAGCCACAATAGACGTACTTAGACCAGTCTTGTCATCATACGACCATGCAAACACATCCTCATACTCTATTTGAAACTCTGTGTATTCTTTCTTCTTTAATGGTGACAAATGAGTGCTGATACGAGTTTTATTGACGTCTTCTGAATCTCCCAGGTTGATAACTTCGGTCTCATCCAGGTTGGACTTAAATCTGTTCTCAAAGTTCTCAACTTCCTTGACAATCTCGTTAGGTATGTCGTCTTCATCTGAATCAATGTCCATTTGCTGCGTTGTCTCATTGTATGTCACAGTCATTGGTTCATCAAGACAAGTAATAGTAATGCTGTATAAATAAAGTAATGAGGGAAAACAATAACAATAAATATCAGATTTCATAAGAGAAATTTAGAAGATGCTTTGATAGATTGAATAACTGTTTTGAACATTGAAGATCTTTATTGCAGAAATTAAAAACAAATGCAGGAAAATCATTTAGTAAATAAAACAGTTATAATTCTTGTTTTAGCCTTGCTACCCCGAGGCTCGTCGGGATTTGGTTGTCTTGATAGACCAGTTCTTGAGATATGCCCCCTTGATCACAGTCTGTATGGAAGGGCCTTCATCCCCCTCCCGCTTGAGGATAACACAACAATCCATATCATCATTCTGCAAAAACAAGCTCCTCATTGCTGCAAGTGCTTCTTCTTCATCTGTACCGTAGACAGTGTTAGCTTTCTTGAAAGTTTTCTCAAGATGAGATATCGGCTTTTCCAAAGGGTAATATGGACTGCGCCAAGGTGGCGACCAGTCGTTGAATTTCTTCCAGGTATACTCATACCCTAGACCGAAAGTGGTACCATGATCCTTGAGATTTATAGGCTTCGTGATCCCTTGGAGGTTTTTACCAAGCCCTTTTCCTGGCTCATATCCTCCCCAGTTCAAGATGCTCTATATCTTGTTATCCCACCATTTGTCCTTGTCGATGGCATTGACCCGTTCAATATGGTGGTAAGTTCCTCCGCCTATCTTCCTTTTCCCGTCAATCATCGGAATAGTTTGACAGCCATAAATGGGGTTGCTACCGTCACCATGAATAATCACCTCTTGGTTGTTCCATTTAAATTTTACCGCCTGATGTAGTGTTGATGCCACGGCCCCAGCAGCATGAATCCAGGGTCGTCCCAACAACAGGCTGTAGGATGCCGGAACATCCATCACCTGGAAATTCACTTCGAACCAAGTCGGTCCCATCTGTAGACATATATTGATCTCCCCATGGTGGACCTCAGAGAACCGTCGAAATTCTTCACATTTATCGCCCCATCCTTTATCTCATGTAGCCCTCTGCCCAATTTTTTGAGTGTTATCAGCGGATAGATGTTAAGACTAGAACCTCCATCGATCAAGATTTTTGTGATGAAATGATCCTCGCACTGGACAGTGATATGCAACGCTTTGTTGTGACCCAATCCTTCAGGTGGTAGCTTATCCTCATGAAAAGTGATTTTATGGCTCTCCAATACCTAGCCTACCATATTGGCCATTTCCCCACTAGTGATGTTGTTTGGCACATATGCTTCACTCAACACTTTCAACAAAGTGTTCCTGTGTGTTTCGAACTTCTGCAGCAGAGAGAGGATGGATATTTGTGTCGGTGTCTTGTTCAGTTGGTCGATGACTGAATACTCCTTTGCCTGTATCTTTCTCCAAAGTTCATCAGAACCTATTTCGATAAGGGGAGGTCGGTTGGCGGCCTACTTGCTCAACTCGGCCAGATGCTCAGGTGTGTAGACCCTACCAGTTCTCGTCATACCCTGTGCTACGACAGCTTCCTCAGACCTGGCCTTGTTTTTCCTTCTCACCTCGGCTGCGTAGTCCCAAGGAATAGAATTTGAATAGAAAGGTGGCATAGTTGACATCGACACCGGAATTGGTGCAGCCACCTTTATCTCAAACAGAATGTGTGTTTAGGGTGGCAAGTTTGCAACCTCAAACGAAGCTGGTGTATTTGCTGGAGATATAAACTCAACTTCAATTGGCACTGGTGACTTCGCCGGTGGCACTTCTTCAAACTCGAATGGCATAGACATATTTACCTCAGAGGCCTGAGATGGCTGAATCTGAACTATGATCGATTTGAGAGTGACTGCGGATTTCTTTGGGTCATCTCCTTTTGTGATCAACCCGATTGACCCCTCGAGGTCCCAATCATCTTCTATTTCAATCATATGGGTGCCTCTACCCTTATGGTCTGGCAGAGAATTGTCGCGGACGTTTGGAGCGGGGTCTTTTGCCACAATAATCTTGTTGTCAATGAGAGCATGTATTTTGTCCTTTAGAGAGAAGCATTCCTCGATGGTGTGCCCTTTCATGCCGGAATGGTATGCACAGGATTTGTTTGGGTTAACCCACTAAGAGGTATTCTCAGGGGTGGCAGCAGGGATAGGTGTAACATAACCAGCGGCTTTGAGTTTTTCATATAGCTGGTCAATGGGCTCGGCTATGGCGGTATATTTTTTGGAGGACGACGATCAAAATTGGGACGAGGTCTAGGGAAGTTTTGGCGTGCAGGAGGGGATTGGAAATAAGATGGCTGGGAATTATAAGTGTGGTAGACAGGGGCATGTTGTGGATATTTGGGCGAAGCAGGTTGATATGTGGGTGGTGGAGCTTGGTAGGAAGGTGGTGGAGTTTGGTAATTTGGTGGTGGAGCTTGGTAATTTGGTGAGGGATGATATGTGATTGGAGGTGTCGGATAGGTTTGGTACTTGAGTGGGGACTTGGTTCTTTGTGAAACCATTACGGCTCCCACATCTCTCTTCTAGACACACCACTGGACTGTAGAGCCTTGTTAGTGGCTTGCAAGGCTTCAAACTTTATGACCATACTGCTTTTAATACCTTCTTCAATCCGTTGTTCCAATTTGATGATGTCAAAAAACTTGCGGCCCTCAACCATCATTAACTGTTCATAATACTGGGGTCCTGAGCTCGGACAAAGAACTTGTTCATCTGTTCTTCTTCTAGAGCAGGTCTGACTTTAGCGGCTTCGGACCTCCAGCGAGTAGCATACTCGCGAAAGGTTTCTGTAGGCTTCTTCTTCAAATTTTGAATGTAAAACACATCTGGTGCGTTCTCTGTGTTGAACCTAAACCTTTCCATGAAATCAGACGCCATGCCTACCCAGTTTGACCATTTCTTGGGGTCTTGGCCGATGTACCAAGACAATGCATCTCCCATCAAACTCCTCATGAACAGCTTCATGAGGATTCTTTCATCCTTTCCCACGCCGACCAATTTGTCGTAATAGGTCCTCAGATGAACTCTCGGATCACCAGTACCGTCAAACATTTTGAACTTTGGAGGTTTGTACCCCTCGGGCAGTTTCACATCAGGTTGGATACAAAGGTCTTCATAGTTCAACCCTTCGATCCCTTAGGTACCTTCAACACCCTGCACTCGGCTGGTCAGTTTCTTAAGCTCTTTGACCAGGTTCCTGATAAGTAAATCCTTTTCGTCAGACTCGGATGCCTGTGGGTGGAGTGGAATGGGTCATGGTTTCAACATAGATGGGATTGTTATAGGTGTGGAAATGGTTTTTTGTGGGATTTTGAGGTTCTGGGATGAGCAGTAGGGTGTTATTTGTGGTGTGGCAAGCATTGTAATATGTCGGGAGGTTTTAGTTCTTTGGGGGAGTGGTGTGATGGTTTTGCTGTCTTGGGATATTTTGTGGAGGTGCGGGGTTTTGAGCATTTGGAAGGTTGACATCAGGGACGTTGAGGGAAAATGATAAGCTGGCCAGATTCCGGGCCTGATCTAGTTCTTCCTGAAACTTCAGCAATTTTTGTTCAAGCGACGACATGTTTTCATGCAGGACCTGAATACCTCGGCCATCAGTGGCCTCTACCCTTTCAATCACATTCTCCTTTCTGATGCCACTGGACTCTTCCATCTTACTTTTGCCTTTGTTTTTGTCCTTAGGAGGAATAGAGGGAGGAGTAGGTGGAGGGTCCTTGGATCTGGTGCGATAGGCTGATGATGCCAGAATGTACGAACTAACCTTTAGGGAGGGGAGTAAGTAAAAATAGAAACAAAAGGTAACCAAGTCAGTGAGGATTATGAAAAGAGTATTGCAGTATTTAAACACATAATGCGAAAATGAAAGCGTGTCCTAAGTTGGGGACCTCTTTGTGCCCGAGGTAGGCCTAGCGACAAATTGATTTGGAGAACTTAAAATGCTAAATGCCTCATTTTATTGATAAGAAAAAATAGATGAATCCTAAAACGACAGACGAAAAATAAAAATCACTAATGGCCATTGGCCTTATTACATTATTGGGAAAATAAAGACATCCCTATCTACTTGGTCCCAGAAAAACCTTCCCCAGATTCGGCATTCCTGCTTTCTTCTAACATCTTTCCCAACTCGCGAAGTCCCAGCTGCAGATAAGTTCTGGCTAAATATCCCCCTGCAGCTCCTTCATCCTTTTGACAATCTTCAACCCTTTTGATGAAATTTTCTTCTAAACCGATTATACCTCGTTCCAAATATCCCATCCTTTTGTTGGCGCTAATAGCCATGTCCTTCCATTCCTCGATCAGTCTTTTGTTGGACTCATGTATCTTGTGGTGATCATCCTTATTCTCCCGGATCCTTTTACGCAACTGGTTGAACTTGACTTGTTCTTCAGCCCTTTCATCTACAAACCTGTGACCTCAGACATACCCTGGCTTGCTCTGACCACCCAGATCTTCTTCTAACCAACCTAGATAGAAAGGGGCATAACCAGCGTGATACCTATCCGGCTCAATGGTGTCTTTCTCGAGTATAACCTTGCAATGCCATAGGTGCGATCTTGGCACCTGTGAGGACTGTCATTGTTTTGAAAGTCAGCTCGGAGATGGCTCACCTTCTCGACCCTAGGGATGACTTGTTTCCTTCCTGCCGGCCTCATAACTCGGAGAGGGACGTAAGGGTAGGTCCCTCCAAAACCAATCAATACCAAAAATGCTGCGTCTCGGGATCAGATGATGAACTCATCCGTTGGAAACCATTCGAACATCCACTGAACCCGTTCTTCAGTCAGGTTATCAAAGAGCTTGACCTATCCTTCGGCTTCTTCAGGTAGAGCGAACATGTCAAGGATATAGTTCATTCGCTTTGCGTGATGGAAAGAGATGTGGTCATCCCATATTCGGCGGTGGATGTCCTGTCGATATTACCCTTTTTGGAGATGTTCTACAAGCCAGAGTTGGAGTAACAAATTGCAACCTTCGAAATGTTTTGCTCCTTATTGACAATTTTCTAAAGCCCGGTATATATCTGTAACGATCATGGGCACAATGATGAAATATTTCCCATTTAACCCTTCCATTACGGTCTTAGTTACCATGGCTAAACTGGTATGGATCCTTTCTTTCTTCATCGGGAACACGATCAATCCCAAAAAGAAGACCATAAACACGAACACTCGGCGATGGACGTGTCCCAGAGAGGTGATAACAAACTCTTCATGGTAGGTACGGTATGATTTTCTGTAGCCATACCGTTCGTACAGGTAACCAGAAGGAATGTATGTATCCTCCAGACATACCAACTCCACGTCCTTTTTCAGACCCATCATTTTGAGGAAACTTTTGCTTGTGCGGTTCTCAGGCATCAGCAACCACGGTGTTTCTCATACTAGGTTAGCCAACCCTCCTATCTATTCTATTAATGGTGCCATTTCAATGCTCCCAAAGCGGAACACAGACCTTTCGTGATCCCAGAATAGGGTAGCAACCTCTACTATCATTTTGTTAGGCTGGATTTCCAAAAGTGATGGTAGATTACCTAAATATTTCCTAACGATAGCTTTGTCCCTAGAGTGTAAATTCTCCCACCAACTCAGCCATTTTGGGTGAATGTTCGAGACCATGCCGAATCTGGGGACTTCGTGCCTCATTTTTTTCCCTGCAAAACAAATAGGTTAGGCCCTTACTCCCACCGGACTCGACTATTTAATGTCAATAATTAGCAAGAAACATTTAGTTCTCCAAATAAATGCATAGAATGTGAGGGCGTCTGTTTGGGTTCAGGAAACCTGGTGGACTTTTGGATAAGGCTATCTTAAAAGCTGTCGTACGGAAAACATTTTAGCTTTGACTAGGTTTGACCATGATGCATGCAACAGTTCGACATAGTTAGGTTTCTATGTGGTTTTGTTGACCCATGTCACTGCATACTTTTGAAGATTGACAAATGGATGACCAGTTAAACCAGGTCCATCAGAGCACACATCTTGAACTGAATAGCTGGTACATGAACCGTATATGCATAAGAGATATTTGTGAATGTGAATATCAATGAACCAAGAGATTGTCTCCTAATGCGAAAAGGTTGCAAACTGATGAGAAGATTGAAGTCGAATTCAGCAAGGAAATTAACAAAAGAAAGGAAGTNATACTGTTCAACTAGAAAAACTAGTTCCATCCGACTAATTATTGAGTCTAGTTGACTGTAGTAGGAGTTTTAATATTGTATCTTTTCATCTTTCATAGAAGCAATTGTAATAAGTACGCATTGTTCAAGTTAGAGTTAACTTGAAGCTTGTAGAAATTAGCTAGGGGCTAGTTACTACAAAGGGATTAGAGTTAGTCCTAGGATTACAAAAGAGTTTATTTTGTAAGTCTGTTTGGCTCAGAGTTTTTAGTGAAGTGTTTGAGCAAATCCTACTGAGGAGTAGGTCGTGGTTTTTTTACCTTTTGAGCCAAGTGTTTTCCACGTAAAAATCTCTGTGTTTTTACTTTACTGCTTTTAATATTCCGCAACAGCAGAAGTAAGTACATCAAGAAGAACCAGGTTCTTCCAGTTAGACAGCACTCGAAAAATTGGGTACCTCACAATTAACTTATATAATTATGTGGTATTGACGTCTAAAACATCAATTGGTATCAGAGAAGGTTATCCTTGAAAGGATAAAACCTTGGAGACGATCAAGATGAGTGCACCACCTGGAAATTGAGACGGTCAATCAACTACAAGGCCACCACTCTTTAATGGCCAGTATTACTCTTGGTGGAAAAACAAGATGAAGGACCACCTGATTGGAGAAGACTATGAACTCTGGGACATAGTCACTGATGTTCCTCTAGCTACCATGATGAAGACTGCTGAAGGTATAGATATACCAAAGACTAGAGCTGATTGCACTGCCGAGGATCTGAATAAATGGGAGAAGAATGCAAAGGCCAAAAAGTGGCTACTATGTAGACTAGGTCCAGACGAGTACAGCAGAATCCAAAGCTGCACCACTGCCAAAGAGATATGGGACACCTTGCAAGTAGGCCATGAAGGAACACCTCAGGTAAAAAGGTCAAGAGGTACTCTACTATACTCTCAGTATGAAAACTTCACTATGAAAGAAGGAGAGACTATCCAAGAGATGTACACAAGGTTCACAACCTTGACTAATGAACTGAAGTCTCTTGGAAGAGTCATTCTTGAAGAGGACAGGGTTGAGAAGATCCTAACAAGGGTCTTGCCTATTTCCTGGGAAAGCAAAATCACTGCTATCCAGGAATCCAAAAATATGACAAACCTGAGATTAGATGAGCTGATTGGAAACCTTACTGCCTATGAACCGAGAAGGTAGACAATGAATATTAATGGTCCAAAGAAGGAGAGGACTCTAGCACTAAGAATCACTGAAGGAGCAGATCTGGAGGATGATGAGATGGCCATGATCACCAAAGAATTCAGAAACTTTCTCATAAGGAAGAAGGGCATCTATAGAGGAGGAAACTACAACAAAGCAAAACCCCAGAAAGGCCAACCAATGAGGGATGCTATAAATGTGGTAAGACTGACCAACTCATCAAAAAGTGTCCTAAGTGGGAAGTAGAATGGAAAAAGGAGAGATATGAAAGAAGGAACATGTCCAACCAAAGAAAACCACAACAAAGGATATGGTTGCTGCTTGGGGGGAAAGTTCAGATGAGGAATCAGAAGATGGGGAGACTGAAAATCAGGCGCTCATGGATATTGGAGAATATGATGAGGAATCACATGAAGAACAGAGGTAAGTATCTTCCATTTTAAAAACAAAGTAAAGTTCCAATCTAAGGAAAAACTCTCTGAGTTGCTACTTCATTTCATAGATGATTCTGAGGAAACAACCGAAGAGAAGTATCAACTATCTAAAGAATGTGCAATGCTAAAAGCAAAGTGTATGAACCTGGAAATCAGAGTCAGTGAATCTGCAAAGAAAAAAACTGACCTGGTAAACCAGGTTCATCCACTTGAAACTGAGATTCTAGAACTAAAATCTAAAAAATTAAAGCTAAATCTAGGATCCAGTAAAAAGGTTGTTGATTATTCTCATATCATGTTAGAAGAAAACGTGGGAAAACTAAAAGATAAGATGTATGCCAAGGATGAACAAATAAGAACTCTTAATGAAGAAATTGGCAAAGTCAAACATGAATTAGATTGAACTTGTAAATGGAATAAATCCTCTGATGCCCTGATATGGCTTCAAGAGAATCATAGTAGCAACAGGAGATGGATTGGCTTTGGAAGTCAATTCCCCAAGTGGGATCCCAAAAGCAAGTATCTCACTCTTCATGAGAATAAAATCTGCACCCATTGTGGTAAGACTGGGCACTACAAATAAGTGTGTACTGCAAAAGAGCAAGCCAGTCGAAGAAATGAGAGGTTTGTAAAAAGGAAAAACTGGCTACCAAATTGGGACAGGAAAAATTTGATTAATCCATTCTCTCATAGAAAAGGACCCAAACTAGTTTGGGTTCTTAAGACTAACCCCTCATTCTTTTGTAGGTTCAAGTGAGAGGAGGCAGTCAAATTTGGTATTTGGATAGTGGCTGCTCAAAGCATATGGCTGGGAACATGGAACAGTTCCTTTCACTTGAAAGTCTCAAAGGAGGAAATGTCTCCTTTGGCAAGGTAGGTAAGGATTAAACACAATCCATTGAACATGTTTATCTAATAGATGGCTTGAAATATAGCCTGGTCAGTGTATCACAACTGTGTGACAGAGGTAACCTGGTTGCTTTTACTTCCACAAAATGTTTTTCGATTAACCTACTTACTGACAAGATTGTTTTGCAAGGAAAAAGAAGGAATAACATCTATGTCATAGACTTGTCCACACTGTCTGAAAATGAACTCACTTGTCTAATTGTGTTGGACAGTGATCCCCTCCTATGGAACAAACGACTTGGTCATGCGAGTCTAACTCATCTTAACAATCTAGTCTCTAAGGACTTAGTGGTAGGACTTCCTAACATTAAGTTCAAGGAGGAAAAAGTTTTTGAGGCATGTGCCAGGGGGAAGCAGGTAA
>ML301466.1:34086-75577 GCA_005239505.1 Nicotiana paniculata
TTGGAACTGGTTCATATGGATATATGTGGTCCTATGAGAACTCTGAGTAGATGTGGTAAGAGATCTGTGATGGTGCTAGTTGATGATTATTCAAGGTTCACTTGGACCTTATTCCTGGCATCTAAGGATGAAGCATTTGATATGTTCACCTAATTTGTCAAGAAAACTCAAAATCAATTAGGACATCAACTACCATCAATAAGATCTGACTATGGTACTAAATTTGACAATGCTAACTTTGCTGAGTTTTGTGATGAACATGGTGTTAATCATAACTTTTCTGCTCCTAGAACCCCACAGCAAAATGGGGTTGTTGAAAGGAAAAACAGAACTCTTGAAGACATGGCAAGAACCATGCTTCTATCTAGCAAACTACCTCACAACTTCTGGGCTGAAGTAATAAACACTACTTTTTACATAATCAATAGATGCATGACCATACCTCTGATAGAGAAAACTCCCTATGAATTACTTAAATGGAGAAAGCCCAACATATCCCACTTTAGGGCTTGTGGATGCAAGTGTTTTGTGCATAATAATGGCAAAGATTCCCTAGGAAAACTTGACACCAGAAGTGATGAGGGAGTATTCTTGGGATATTCATCACATAGCAAAGCTTATAAAGTGTATAATAAAAGAACTACGTGTGTATAAGAACGTATACATGTTGTCTTTGGTGAAACTAACATTTTTACTGAGAGACAGGAACCTGAAGATGAGGAGCTTGGATTGGTAAGAAGCAGTGATCACATTGAAGCAAGCATAGAAGGTGGAATAGGTGATGGACCAGGTTCAACTACCCCAGGCATCATGACAGGGGGAATTCAACATATGCAACCTGGCCCTGATCCTGCTCCACAGCAACAAGACACCATGGAATCGTCTAGGAATGAACAGTTAGTACTTAAACCACACACATATCAGAGTTCTCACCCTCTTGAGAACATCATAACAGATTTAGCATCCGGAATTAAAACAAGATCATCTTTGAAAAATCTGTGTGTGTTTGATGCTTTTCTATCCACGATCGAACCAAAGAACATTGGGGAAGCCCTACAAGATGCTGATTGGGTAAATGCCATGCAAGAAGAGCTAAATCAGTTTTAAAGAAGTGAAGTATGGCACTTGGTACCCAGGCCACTAGACAGATTAGTGATTGGCACCAAGTGGGTCTTCAGGAACAAGCTCGATGAGGATGGAACTGTTACAAGGAATAAGGCCAGATTAGTTGTTCAAGGGTATAGTCAAGAAGAAGGAATTGACTATGATGAGACCTTTGCCCTGGTTGCAAGACTGGAGGCAATCAAACTTCTTATAGCATTTGCTGCACACATGGAATTCACTCTTCATCAAATGGATGTTAAGAGGGCCTTTCTCAATGGCTATCTGAAGGAAGATGTATTTTTCAAGAAGCGTCCGGGTTTTGAAAGAAAGGACTCACCTAACCACGTATAAAAAATTGACAAGGATCTATATGGTCTCAAAAAAGCACCAAGAGCATGGTACGAACGATTATCAAAATTCCTGCTAGAAAAGGGGTACAAACGAGGAATAATTGACAGTTGCTTGTTCTTAAGGGAAAAGGGTAAGGATCTCCTGGTTGTGCAAATATATGTGCATGATATTATATTTGGGGCGACTTCTGGAAAATTGAGCAAGGAATTTGCTATGCTAAAGGGAAGTGAGTTTGAGATGAGAATGATGGGTGAGTAAAAATTTTCCTAGGCTTGCAAATTAAGCAAAATCCAAATGGGACAATGATCGACCAACAAAAGTATGTGAAAGAATTTCTCAAGAAGTTTAAAATGGAAGACTCAAAAGAGATAGACACTCCCATAGCCACAGCTACAAAATTGGATGTGGATGAACCTGGTTTATCTATTGATCAAAAGCTATACAGAGGGATGATTGGGTCTCTATTATATCTTACTACCAGCAGACCTGATATTATGTTCAGTGTGGGATTGTGTGCTAGGTTTCGGGAAAATCCAAAGAAGTCCCACCTCACTGTAGTGAAAAGAATTTTGAGATATCTGAAAGGCACCACTGATTTGTGTCTTTGGTATCCTAAAGCTAGTAATTTCGACCTTGTAGGATATGTTGATGCTGATTATGCAGGTTTCCTGGTTGACAGGAAAAGTACTTCAGGCATGGCTCACTTTTGGGCTCCTGCCTTGTCTCTTGGGCCACCAAGAAATAAAATTCAGTAGCCTTGTCTACTGCTGAGGCTGAATATGTTATTGCAGCCTCATGTTGTGCCCAGTTGCTATGGATCAAGCAACAACTCATGGATTTTGGTATTGATGAGGGATGCATTCCTATTTTCTGTGATAACACTAGTGCTATTAGTATGACGAAGAACCCGGTTCAGCACAAGAGGACTAAGCACATAGATGTTAGGCACCATTTCCTAAGGGATAACTATGAAAAGGGAATGATCTCAATCGAATTTTGTGCTACTGATCATCAAATTTCTGATATATTCACTAAAACACTTAGTAGGGAGAATTTTGAGAGAAACAAGCTGGAATTAGGGATGATTAAGATCACCTGATTGAAAAAAAAACTGAAAAAATGAAGAAAAAAAAATTTGGCTAGAAAATTTTAATTAGGTACTTAATCAGATTAATAATTGCTCAGCATCATGTCTTTATTTCCATACTTTTTTGCCATGTATTAATATGATTCCCTGGATACTAATGATGTTTATCTATCTTTGTAAATTAAGGCAATTTAAAGATTTCTAACAGGATGAACCTGGTTCATCCATGCTGATTCATCTGACTGACGAGGTACCTACTCTTCTCCATATATTAATTCAATTACAGTCATACATGAGCAGGATTATTTCCATAATTGGTTCAAATTCAAATACTTCGTACTTACCCAAATTGAACCAATTTCAAAAGTCTAATCTTCACTTAATTAGCCTAGTTTTAGGGTGAAATTAAATGTCTAATCGATATCAGTCCTTTGGCGATTAGACTCCTACTTGAGTACACATTCTGCATGTTGAAATCTCCCTAGCCACATCTTATAAAAGGTCATCATTACTCTTCTCTTCATAAAGCAACTGTCGAACCAAGTTCAACTCATTCTACGCAAACCAAAATTGATTACTCGCCTTTTCTTCCTACCAATACATAATCATGTCTTCACCACCACCCGCTTCTTCTAATTCATCAGCTAATCGTGATTACGATGGAGGAAATTCTGAATCTGTATCCAATTCTCCATCTGTATACAATTCTCAATCACCGGAAATTTCGTCAACCCCTGAAAATACACCCATTCCTGAAACCACTCTAAACCCTACTCCTACCCCCAAGAATCGTCGTGTCAAAGTTCTTGCCTGGAAATCTGTTGTTTTTGGGACAAGGGAAAAATTCTTGGAGGATCTTATTGAAGCAGAAAAAGATTCTAAGTCAGATTCATCTAGTGAATCTTTTAAATCAGCCAACGAGGAAGACGACCCTGATTCAACCAGTTCCGAGAAAGGTAATCCTGTAATCAATTATGAATTTGCTTCTGCTGATAAAAGGTTCGTGTTGGTTGGGTCTGTTATTGATGTTGAAGTGCCTAAAAGGTAGAGGAGTGGTAGAAAAAAAGAATTCTTGAGAGGGAGGGAAATGAAGTTGAGAGGGGATATGAGGAGGATGGTATCACGCTGGTTATATGTGGTCCCATTCCTGAAACTGTTAGAGAAAACGTCACAGAGTTAGGGGGAAGCATAGTTGAGGAGGCTGTAGCAGGTCTTGTATGTCTGAAGAAAGGAACAGATGAACCTGTTTCATCTAGGGAAGAAACATTAGCTGAAAGGATGAAGAAACTGGGGTGGTCCTATAACCCCAAGAAAAGGAGGACTTAGAAGTCCAAGAAGGAACCTCACCCAGTTCCTTCAAAGAAAAGAAAAGTTTCTGAAGCTGCTGATGTTCCTACTCCAAAAGTAAGGGCTACTCGTAGAACTATGAGAGATGAAGAAGAGGGTAGCAAAGAGAAAAGCGAAAGTTGGAGAGCATGTTGAGGCTATTGAAATTGAAGAGAAGACGTTGGACCTGGTCCAACAGGAGGAGAAGCCTGCTCCAGGTATGGCTGAGACACCAAAACCCACCAAGGATAAGGCTTCTTCAAAGAAGTCAGCTAGAATGGTTGTCACACCAACAAGATCTGTTAAGAGGACCAGGGCCAAGCTAAAGAAAGTGAAAATTGTTGAGAAGAAGGATGATAATGCAGACTGTAGTGAAGAATAGGAGAAGGAAATAGGAGAGGTGACTGACAGAGTTACCATGTTTGGAAAGAGAACAATACTGAAGGGTAAGCTCATGAAGGATCAAGAGGAGCCTGGAATGCAATATCTGCTGGAAACTCTGGAGGTGCAGGGATGGAAGGACATGGTCCTTCGAATGGAAGGTAGGCTTGTAAGGGCTGAGTTGGTAGAATTCATGGGAAATGCCATTGTCAAGGAAGGCAGGTTCACCTTCATGGTCAAAGGAATTTAAGTTTCCTTTGATTCTAAAGAACTGGGTGTTATTCTGAACATACCAGCTGAGGGCTATGAGGACTACACAAGGCAACGATGGCCTTGTCTAGATGGGATGGCCTCAACAATCAACATCACCAGATTCTTCAGTGATAATGAGAAAGAGATTGAACCCAGGCCGGTCTACAAGAGTGAAATGAAGCCAGAGCACAAGTTATTCTTCGAGTTCATCATCAAGTTCCTACTGCCCAGACAAGAAAGAAGGCACATTGCAAATTATATGGATCTGACCTTGATGGAATGCTTGTACAGGGAAAAGAAATTCAATTTGCCAGCTTTCATAATCCAGCTCTTGGACAGAGTTGTGAATAGAACCAAAGCACACGCAATTCCATATGGCTTCATTCTGACAACAATGCTTGCACATTTCGGGGTTTCAGTGAAGAAGGCTGAGATGGCTACTGCCAAAGACTATTTTGGGAAGGATACTTTGATGACATGTGACTGCAATGTCAATGTTCATGTGGAAGAACCTGGTTCATCTAGGAAGCAACCAGTTAACAGCAAAGTTAGAACTCTGGTGCAGGAAAGAGAGATCAAGGATATAGAGATCCTTCGTTTGAAGTCTCGTGTGATTGAGGTTGAAGCTGAGCAGGATGCTCTTAGGGATGAATTAGCAAAGGAGAAAGACAACAATGAGGGTGTTCTTAAGCAGATGCTTTGTCTCCTACAATACAAGATCACAACCTCATCTGCACCTTCCCATCCTTAGGCTATTCAGAGCGACCCCATAACCATTCAAGTGTCCAGTTCAGGACGTGAACCGTATATGCATAGGAGATATTTGTGAATGTGAAATATCAATGAACTAAGAGATTGTCTCCTAATGCGAAAAGGTTGCAAACTGATGAGAAGATTGAAGTCGAATTCAGCAAGGAAAGTAACAAAAGAAAGGAAGTTGAGTTTGATACAAATTTTTTCACCTAGGTAGAGTTGGACTATAATTGGACGACAAGCTCAACAACTGACTCTATAAATACTCGATGTGTTTCTGCTGGAAAGAAAAATGCACAAAAGTTGAAGTGAATCAAAATCTGAAAGCAAAGTTCCCAGAGTTATTTTGCTAGCAGAATCATTGTGCGATTCAAAGGCTACAATTCAACTAGAAGAACTAGTTCCATTTGATTAATTATTGAGTCTAGTTGATTGTAGTAGGAGTTTTAATATTATATCTTTTCAGCTTTCATAGAAGCAATTGTAAGATGTTCGCATTGTTCAAGTTAGATTTAACTTAAAGCTCGTAGAAATTATTTAGGGGCTAGTTACTACAAAGGGATTAGAGTTAGTCCTAGGATTACAAAAGAGTTTATTTTGTAAGTCCGTTTGGCTCAGAGTTTTTAGTGAAGTATTTGAGCAAATACGACTGCGGAGTAGGTCGTGTTTTTTTCACCTTTTGAGCCAGGTGTTTTGCACGTAAAAATCTCTGTGTTTTTACTTTACTGCTTTTAATATACCGCAACAGTAGAAGTAAGTACATCAAGAAGAACTAGGTTCTTCCAGTTACACAGCACTCGAAAAATTGGGTATCTCACAATTAACTTATATAATTGTGTGGTATTGACGTCTAAAACATCAGGTTTTAGACTGGTACCTTTGAGCAGACAACTCAAAGGGGAAAGACACAGAACCGTCGACTGCACCGCTGATCGACTGGTTTTACCGCTAATAAGCCTTTCCGAATTTAGGGGGTGATAACATAGGAAGCGCGCAACAACTCATAAAGCGTTGCTATAGTATTTTGTTTGGAACGAGTAGAGTATGAATGTTGAGCACGATTTATGCAATAAGTATTTAAAACAAGTTCTCACGTATTTGCACGTTAAAGAAAACGGTAAAACAGTAATAATGATTTAAAGTAGTTACAAAAAGGAAACAAAGAGACATGTCAGTTGCATTTTGGAAAGAAAAATACTCGAAGTAAACAATTAATTGCATGCAAAGGGAATAGGAAAGGGTGCAAGTATTTAAAATAAAGGCATAAATTCACGAAACAATTTGAAATGGTAAAAACCTATAATCCCCAGTAGAGTCGCTATGCTGTCACGCCCCCCTTTTCTTTCCTCGCCCCACCAAAAAGGGGCTTGGTTGCAAAAATCGGGTTCTTGACATTTCGGACAAACTCCTTTGGAAGGAAGGAGTTAAAGGAAGAGTCGCCACCTAACGATTTTTATGGTTCGTTGGGGCACCATGAGTAGTTAACTTATGAACTAGTTTGTGTTACCAGAGATTGGGTAAGGGCTTGAAGTTATCACAAGGGTAAGGTGTTAAGCACCCCTCAGGATCCACAGTCCCGGCCAAATAGTTTCATGAATTCAGACAATAAGCAAGCAAGGCTCACATAAGAGAGGATTTGAAACAAGTATTGGAGTTTTATTGAAAGTTTAAAAGAAATTAGAAGTAAACATTTGACAAATATCCTAGGTTTAAAGTAATACGGATCACATCAATGCAATACCCGATAATCACTCCTCGAAGAGGGGCTACACGTGGTATTAGCGCACCAGTCATCATATACATATTCTACCCTTCCCACCCCGTGAAGGTAATTGAAACGTATGTTGGTCACAGATGCTATTGCGTGCTATTACCCATCCCATCTTATCAGTCCTGGAGGAAGTTAGGACTACTATCCTAAAGGGTATGTACTAGGCAGAACCCCTAGGTTTAAAGGACAAATTCTAAGTGACAAATAAAACATTTAGGGCTGCAAGTATAGGGGACAGACAGGAGCAGATACGAGGCTCATGAATTTGTCCACAAATTAATACACATAACTAGCACGACTCAAACACAAAGAGGTCTTTGAATTTCAGAACCTAAGGCAGGATGTCTAAGTGAGAATACAATAATGGGGCAGTCTGATTACTGAGTTTCATAAGAAATCTTTTTACCAATTCTATACTATGAATTCTGATCTGTAATTAGCCAAACAATACAAAGAGACAGTTTTCCCAGTTTTAATAAACTTAATGCCTAAAGCTTGCCTAGGCGGGTTTAACAAACTCTAGTTATCCTGTTTAGACTTAATCGTGGTAAAGGGGTAAGTATTTAAACTAATGCGAATGCAGTGTCCTACAAAACATGATATCTAAATGCATACAGGGTGTAGAATGATGCGAACCTACACATGCTTTTCTAAATGCACAAACATTTTCATAAATCAAAATCTATTATTATTTTAGGGCAGAATTTACTTATTAACACATCTTTTTGACTCGAAACAGGAAATACAAAAGCGTAGTTAAGTTGTTGAACCTAGCACATGATTTCTAATGAAAATAGACGTATGTCCTTAACACATGAGTTTGGCATAGGTAATATAAGCATGCTGAGAATGAATTCCTAGGGTAACATGATCTCTAATGCAAAGACTGTAACATTATAACAACCATTTTATAGTTATTTAACTATGAACGAGATTTCTAAGTGAGGCATGAGTATGGAAAAAATGCTGAGATAAGCGGGCTTAAAACATGTTCTCTAATGCATGCATGGCAAGTATTCCTAAGCATGGTAGCTATTGCACACATATACAAAATAAATCCTATAGTATGGTTTCTACCCATAATTATTCTAAGCATGCACAACCCCTCCCATTTCACCATCCAACCCATAACCATTTTTACAATTAATTATTATAGACCAGCCTTGCATGAATTACACAAAAATAAAAATAAGAAGTTACTATAGAGAGTCTAACAGTAGGCCCATGTATCCAGATCCAAACATGCCATATGCCATGGCCCTTTGTAACCCAGGTGTGTCAGAGTTCCTAGAGATCTCAGAGGACCCCAGGCAGTGCTCACACCCAAGTACCCTAACCAGGAATGAGTAAGTGCAGTGTGGAATGCCAGCCTTATGTGTCAAAGTTCAATGGGTACTCAAGTGGTCCCCAAGGCAGCACTCACACGAAGGGGGCTGAACCTAGAACTAAGAGTAGTGAGATGTGCCTATAGTTTAGAAAAAAGTTGAGTTTGAAAAGTAGCTTTTGAAATAACTGTTTTGAAAATAGCTTCAGAGAACAACATGAGAGTTTGTTTTATGAAAACTTGGTGAAGAAGAAAGAAAACAAGACAATTAGCAACCCAGAATATACATGGTTTAGGAAGCAAACACAAGCAGGGATAGGGGGAAAAATAAGTCACAAAGTAGAAGCAGACTTGCACACAAATAGTCCTTAGGCTAGTGCTATATCGTTTAAACAATCACAGCCTAGTTATCACAGAATGTTCATGCCAGGAATTTAGCAGCATTAGATATAGGGGGTGTCAAACAGAGTCACATATTAGGTCCAAGATTAGGATTTACATAATAACTAAGTATTAGGGGGTACATGCTCATAGTGTTGGGAGACAGGCAGATTCATGATGGAAAGATATAAGGGAAAGCAATAGACATGTTAGATTAAAGGGAAAAGGGAATCACATAGACAAGTAGACGTGAAAAACATGTTGAGTTGGATGATATAAACTTAAACTAGAAACATACCAGTTAGGAGTAAGAATAGAACATCAAGGTGCAGAGAAGTAGAGCAATATGACAGTGATATGCAGAACAATAGAGCAACAATAAGTTATTCAGTCTTGGCTTTCAGTCGACTGAGTAGCCAGAAGAACAACAGAGATCATGCAGCAAAGCAAGTGTGTTCAGAGCAGTATGAGTGCTTTTTTTTTGTGTGTGTTCGTGAATCTATTGGTTGTTTTTATTTTGTTAAAGAGAGTAAGGTGTTTTATAATTCTGAAAACGAGTAAAGAGAATAAGTTAAGGAATAATTAGTGTACCATAATCGTGGAAATAATAACCAATTAGTATCAATTAAAGGCCTGACTCCGTTTAATTAGGGAGTCAAGTTCAAACGGGCCAATCGGAGTTAAATCAGGGAAAGGAATCAACTAGCATGATCTTACCATAACAGGGGTAGTAAAAGCATAGAGTATGTAATAAAGACCAGGTTCATAACACATAATTAAGGAAAGTAAAACTGATAGCATACTCACAAAGAAAAGTACGAGTTTAATTCTGAAAATTAGTCGAGGGAATCTCGACTGTAATTGAAATCACAGGGAATCATGCATAATCAAGGAAAATATCACACAATCAAGGGAAACAATTCGAAAAATCAGTACAGAACATACCAAATCATATGTTCGAAGAAAACATCACAACTATGCAAAGAGATACACAGAATCATTAAGGAGTATAAGACAAACAACCATTAAATAAATAATTAGACCCATTAAATGATAATCAGCACCAGAGTTTAGAGAAACCCTGAGCGAGAGGAATAGTAGAGATTCGGGAAACCTAACCACGAATTAGAGTAAGAAACTGTGACGACCCGGCCGGTCGTCTTAAGAATTTACGCCCTGATCCCCTATTAACTGTTTTCCCCAAGTATATTTCTGCTAAATTGAATTGTCGGGACGTTCGGTTTTGAGTTTCAGAGAGTTTTGGGACACTTAGTCCCTAAATGAGAGCTTAAGTGTTGGAAAGTTTCCCGAAGTTGAGGCAGTGTGAAGACGTCCTCGGAATAGAAATATGATGGTTCTGTTAGCTCCGTTGGGTGATTTCGTGGTTGGGAGCGTGTTCGGAATGCATTTTGGAAGTCCGTAGCTCATTTAGGCTTGAAATGCCGAAGTTTGAATTTTTGAAGTTCCGGTCCAATAGTGAGATTTTGATCCGAGGGTTGGAATGGAATTCCAGAAGTCGCAGTAGTTCCTTCATGTCATTTGGGATGTGTGTGCAAAATTTTAGGTTGTTCAGACGTGTTTTGGTTAGGTTTTTGATCGAAAGCGTGTTTTGATGAAATTGGAAGTTCTTAGGCTCAAATCCTTGTTTAATTTGAGATTCCGATGTTGTTTTAGGTGGTTGAAGGATTAGTACAAGTTTGAATGATATTATGGGATATGTCCGTAGGTTTTGTTGAGGTTCTGGGGGCCTCGAGTGTGTTTCGGATGCTCAACGGGTCATTTCCTCCTATTTTTGAACTGTTGTTGCTGTTTCTGGTGCGCCTTCATCGGGGTCGCGAGCTTCCCTTCGCGATCGTGATGGCTTATTTGACCAGCTGGAACTTTTCTTCTTCGCGTTCGCGTACTCCTCCACGCGTTCGCGTAGAGTAATTTACGAGGTATATATATATATATATATATGTTCCTGTTGGCTTTATTTTTGATAATATTGAGGAAGTTGTGAGAAATGCAGTTTAATTGTTTCGCAATTGTTAAGGTTTTATGTAGTTATTTGGTTTCATTGATTTATTCCCAATTGTTGTTGTAAGTGGGTTAAAAGTGTTGGATGTTCTCTTGAATCTATCATGATATATGAAGACTGAGTTTGGTTGACAATGTTACGATGGTACGTATATTCTAGCTGGTTTTGTTATGGAATGATATTGGTTAAAGCTTACGAGCTATACTGTTTTCTGTTTGCAATTGTTGAAAAAAAAATATTGTGAAAGGCTTGGCCTGGATTGTGAAGTTTATGAATAAATTGATGAGATGTCTGGTGGGAGCGGGTTGCATGCCGCAACAAGGAGTGATAAGGGTGGACAAGTGGGATCGGGTTTCATGCCGCAACAGGAGCAATAAGGGTGATATATATTTAGGGAGGAGAAATAAGGGTGGACAGGTGGGAGCGGGTTGCACTCCGCAACAAGGAGCGATAAGGGAGGACATTTATATTTTTTACTGATTTTCAAAGAAAAACAAAGATTTGGAAACTTATTATTTTATTTGCACTACTTTTCATATTTTTGACACTATTTTCATTTAAAGTTAAAGTTTGGAAATTTGGAAATTATTTGAGAGTTGGTTATAGCTGAGGCCTGAAAAAGGTGGCTGAGTTATTTTATTTATGTTGCAGTACATAATCAATTGCTTAGAATTCCTTCTTGCTTTATATTTATTGTCTCAGTTATATTTTTCTTGGTCGCGTAAAACTGTTTTATTTTGTTATTGTATATATTATGGTCACATGCTATATGTTGTTAGTGCCCCGTCGTAGCCTCGTCGCTACTTCATCAAGGTTAGGCTCGGCACTTACTCAGTACATGGGGTCGGTTGTACTGATACTACACTCTGCACTCTTTTGTGCAGATCCAGGTACTGGCCAGCTATAGAGATATTTAGAGCGGCTATTCATTTATTCGGAGAGACAAGGTATATTTACCGGCATTCGCACATCCCGAGAGTCTTCTCCTATTTCATAAACGGTGTTTTATTATATTCAGAATAGTTACATTATTTCTTCCAGCCAAGTATTTGTAGTATTCTTTCGTAGTTCGTGAATTGTGACACCAGACTCTGGGGTAGTTCTAGGTTTATTTATATAATTAGTTTGTGGCTCGGTTTAGTTGATTGTCTATTATTTTATATTTGGAATTTTTTATTGAAAGCCATTAGATCAAGTTTAATTTAAAATTTGTTTTATCCTGTTTAAATGGTTGATTAAAGGAAATAGTTAAGCGAACTCTAACATTGGCTTGCCTACCAAGTGTGTTGTTAGGCGCCATCACGATTCCTAAGGTTGGGAATTTGGGTTGTGACAAGTTGGTATCAGAGCACTAGGTTGCGTAGGTCTCACAATTCACGAACAAACTTGGTTGAGTCTGAAGGATCGGTTCAGAGACGTCTGTACTTATCTCTCAGAGGCTATGAAGTTAGGAACAATTTCACTTCTATTCTACTCCATCGTGCGAATTTATTCTACCATTGATGATTGAACTTGAATACTCTTGTCCTCTCACAAATCTCAACAAACGTAAAGCGTCTACAACTGGACAAGAGGTGAAGCCCCAATGATAGCTATGATTAGGGGAAGAGACAGAAGCAGAGCTCATTCTAAAGCTCGAACATCAGCACCTTTCTACATTCTCAAATGGATCTAGACGAGGAGGTTCTAGCTCAGTCGATACATGTTGGACTAATACAGATTCCGGAAGGATTTATAACTACTACAGTATAGCAAAACAAGGGAATAGTTGAAAGCAACATGGTTGATTTTTATGAGCTGTGAAGTTTCACATTGTAGATTATCAGGCATTTTGACCTATGACTTCGTGCCGAGTGGGGAAGTCCACTGCCAAGGAATAGATTATGGGGTCATGTGTTATATCGGTTTTGGGTTGGAATGTATAAGGCCTGAGATTTTACAAGAGGTAAAGCTGGGACTTGCGATATGTCAGCCTCCTTAAAAACCATATACCTCAGTATCAAAGGAGTTATATGGACAATTTTAAATCTACAGAAGGACTACTCAATGTAGAAGTCACAGTTGCGGATTTTGGGGTGCTCCAGAGGGAGTACAGTTGTTGACAAGCTCCTAGACTATATGGTTCGTGCCATGGTTTATCAGTATAGAGCTGTACCTTTGGGGTCATTTTGAATTAATAAGGATAAGAGTTACCCCAAGGAATAAAGAAGGGTACATGAATAATTGGGGTAGCTCAGTGGTGTCAAGTCAAAATGGTAAAGGAGAAACTGGTCGCCGAGGGTCGAAGCAAGCCTACGAAGAGGACGACCAGTCATTTCAACACCAACTATTTGACTCAATTCTTATAATGCTTTTGAAAGAGTTTGTTTCTCGAACTTTCCATTTTGTGTGGCGCTTAGGGTTTGAACGATTGTATCAGGTCACCATGACAATGTCAGAACATGCCATCAGGTTCGATAAGTTAGCCTGTCATACTCCTACTTTGGTTCATATAGCCAGAGAGTAAGTCTACAGACTCATTAAAGGACTCAAATATGATTGTAAAATTTTGTATGACCCAGGGCAGGTTAGTACTTCATTTCAGCTAGTGATAGAAATTGTCCTAGACTTGGGAGAGTCCTATTTCATCAGAACACTCGGGCTACGTGCCCCATTGCAGTTACAACTCAACTAGATGACCAGCTAGGGAAAAAAAAGGAGTCGGAATGTCGAAAATGGAGGTTAGATTCCTAGAAGTGGAGACCCAGCCCGTTGATATATTTTCTATGGTATGGCTGAGGTCGTTACATTAAATGGTGTCATTACAAGAACAATTTCTAATTATTATAAAGTGATGATTTCCTAAACTTAATACGGTTATGCATAACTAATAAAATTCTTCTAATATGCTCCACTCTCGGGTGATCTTCGTAACTCAAAAAAAAATCTACTTATGTGAATACTTGTATTGAGAAACTCTATGGAGATAGCTATGTTTATCATTACGTGTTCTAATTTTGTTTAACGAAAAATATTTAAAGGAAGGAAATGGAATGTTTCGATTGGCACGATACGCATGTTGCTTGTGATTCAAAATTGAGGATGAGATCCTCGTATTTTAATATGATTGAGATATATTTAAACCGGGCTACGAGCTGCGGTGGAAGTTATGTAAGGATGAGATCCTTGTGCTGGAAATTGTTGTGTTTAAATTCTCCCTTGTGAGTTAAAACTTTACTATAGTACTGGTAGGGAGTCATTCCTGTTAGGCTTATTCGATAATTTATGTATAAAATAATGATAATAACCGTAGTAATAAGTGAATGAATAATAATAAAAGTAATACTAATAATAAATTAATTAATTAACTGTGCATAATTTGCCAAATCCGTGTTATAATTATTGAGCTTTGACCTACGAGGTATGTGCATGCCCGTGTGACTTTGAATGAGACACGTTAATTCGGGTATATAACTATGAGGTCATCATGAATCGCATCTCATTATCGGTATCATGAAGGGTGGAAAGGGGATTATTGTTACGTGAAGTTATTGGGTGATTCTATAATTGATTATGAACAACTATTAAGATCATATTGAGCCGAAAGGGTGTTCCATTCAAATGGTCAGACGAGTTTGGGTGGAACTTTCAGAAGCTCAAGATGGATTTGACTACGACGCCAATATTGGTGACGCCCATAGGTTTAGGATCGTGCAGTGTGTATTGTGGTGCATCTCGTATTGGATTAGGTACAGTATTAATGCATGATGGAAAGGTGATTGCATATGCGTCTCGGCAGCTGAAGGTCCATGAGAAGAATTATCTTGTTCATGACTCAGAGTGGGAAACCATTATTCATGCATCGAAAATTTGGAGGCACAATTTTTATGGCGTGCGTGTGAGGTTTTTACTGACCATCGTAGTCTGCAGTACTTATTCAAGTAGAAATACCTAAATTTGAGGAAGCGAAGATGGTTAGAATTACTAAAAGATTATGATGTCACCATATTGTATCACCCAGGGAAGGAAAATGTGGTGGCCGATGCATTGTCTAGAAAGGCGGTGAGTATGGGCAGCCTTGCGTATATTCTAGTTGGTGAGAGACCGTTGGCCTCAGACATTCAGACGTTGGCTAATCAGTTCGTGAGTTGATCCTTAAGGAGGCTCACAGTTCTAAGTATTCGACTCACCCCGGTGCAGTCAAAATGTACCAAGACTTGAGGAAACATTATTGGTGGAGAAGGATGAAAAAGGAAATTGTTGCGGAAGTGGCTCGTTGCTTAAATTGTCAGCAGGTAAAGTATGAGCATCAGAGACCCGGTGGTTTGCTTCAGCAGATAGAGATTCCTAAGTTGAAGTGGGAGCGTATCAATATGGACTTCGTTGTTGGGCTCCCACGGACTCAGAGGAAAATTTGATGCAGTTTGGGTTATTGTAGATAGGCTGACTAAATCAGCACATTTCATTCCTGTGGCAATTACTTATACTTCAGAGCGGTTGGCTGAGTTATATATCCGGGAGATTGTTCGCCTTCATGGTGTGCCCATGTCTATCATTTCTGATCGGGGTACGCAGTTTACTTCGCACTTTTTGAGGGAAGTTCAACGTGAGTTGGGTATCCGAGTTGAGTTGAGTACAACATTTCACGCTCAGACTGACGGGTAGTCCGAGCGTACCATTCAAATATTGGAGGATATGCTACGCGCTTGTGTTATTAACTTTGGAGATTCATGGGATCAGTTCTTGCCTTTAGCAGAGTTTGCTTATAATAATAGTTATCATTCGAGCATTCAGATGACTCCTTATGAGGCATTATATGGTAGATGGTGTAGATCGCCAGTTGGATGGTTTGAGCCGGGATAGGCTCGGTTGTTAGGCACAAACTTATTTTAGGAGGCCTTAGATAAGGTCAAGATTATTCAAGAGAGACTTCGTGCAGCTCAGTCTAGGCAAAAGAGTTATGCTGATCGTAAGGTTTTTGATGTGGCATTCATGGTTGGAGAGAGAGTATTGCTTCGTATGTCTCCCATGAAGGGTATTACGAGATTTGGGAAGAAGGGTAAGTTGAGGCCTAGGTATATCGGGCTGTTTGAGATTCTTTATAGAGTGGGGGAGGTAGCTTATAGACTTGCATTTCGTCCAGGGTTATCTTCAGTTCATCCGGTATTCCAAGTGTCTATGCTCCGGAAATATCATGGTGACCCGTCCCACGTGTTGGATTTTAGCTTTGTCCAATTGGACCAAGACTTGATTTATGAGGAGGAGCCGGTGGCCATTTTAGACCGGAAGGTTCGTTAGTTGCGATCTAAGAGTTATCCTTCAGTTCGAGTGCAGTGGAGAGGGCAGCCCGCTGAGGCAGCTACTTGGGAGTCCGAGTGGGACATGCAGATTAGATATCCACACTTGTTTGCCTATTCAAGTAATTTTCTATGTCCCTTCGAGGACGAATGTTTGTTTTAGAGGTGGAGATTGTGATGACCCAAGGGGTCATTTTATAAATTTAGACTCCGTTCCATGCTTAATACCCATAAATAGACTAATTTTAAATACCCCAATTTGCGTGCGCAATCCGAGCGTGAAACCGGAAAGCTTTTATGTGAAAATATGAGAAATAGTGATTTCTAGAATTTAAATTTTGATTATAGTTGACTTGGTCAACATTTTGAGTAAATGGACCCGGATCCGTGTTCTGATGATCCCGGGAGGTCCGCAGTAAAATATGGGACTCGGGCGTATGCCCGGAAATGAATTACGAGGTCTCAAGCCTTAGAAATCAATTTTTGAAAAATATTGTTTTGTTGAAATATTTATGAATTAAAGAAAAGAAATAATGTTTAAAATCATTGGTATCGGGCCCGTGTTTTGATTCCAAAACCCAGTACATATTAGTTATGATATTAAAAAGTTAATTGTGAAATTTGGTGAAAAATAGAGTTCGTTTTACGTGATTCGAACATCCGATTGAAAAGTTATGAACTATAAGAGTTCTTGATGAAAATGATGAGTTTTGAGGTTTAATTCATAGTTCTACGTGTTATTTTCATGATTTGATCGCACGAGAAAGTCCGTATGATATGTTTAGACTTGCGTGCATGTTTTTTTAGAGCCCCGAGGGCTTGGCTGAGTTTCGGATAGGCCACAAGATGTTTTGAACTTAAAAAAAAATTGCCGGTTTTCTATTTTCTGGTGCCCAGTAAATTATTGTTACATGATCACATAATCTTCTCCGCGATCGCATAGTGTAGATCGTGGGGGTCCTTGATTTTGTTCTATGCGATTGCATAGCAATATCAGCGACCACATAATGTTATTTGCTGGGGACAACTTTTGTTCTATGCGATCGCATAGTGTTAATTTGTTGGGGACAACTTTTGTTCTATGCGATCGCATAGAAATATCCGCGATTATATAGTGTTGATTTGCTGGGGACAAATTTTGTTCTATGTGATCGTATAGCAATATCCGCGATCGCATAATGTTAATTTGCTGGGGATAACTTTTGTTCTATGCGATTGCATTAGTTCTTCCGCGATCGCATAGAAGGCCTGCCCAGACATATAAATACACTGTTGAACACGGACAAAACCTAGTTTTGAACCATTTTTCGAACTACCAAGCCCTAGAGACGATTTTCTTCACAAAGGTTCATCCCCAAAGTATTGGTAATCAATTCTAAACTTTTTTCTTTCAATTCCTTACTATTTTAATTACTTTTAAAGCAAAAACTAAGAATTTTCATGGTAAAAATTAAGGGTTTGGATAGAATTAGGAAATTTTGTAAAAATAAAATTTTTACCTCGAATTGAGGTCGGATTTCGAAACTAATTGTATATTTGGGTTCATGGGTGAACATAATTTGGTCCGAACCCCGAGTTTAGACCAAGCGGGCCCGGGGTCGGGTTTTCACTTTTTTATTTAGATAACTTAGGAAAAATTATGATTTTCAGTAAAGTTAGTTCCTTTAGCATTAATTGATGATATTGAGTTAATTATGACTAGATTCGAGCAAGTTAGAGAAAGATTCTAAAGGAAAAACTATAATTGAGCAGTGAGTAGCCTGCGAAATTGAGGTAAGTGTTTGGTCTAACTTTGACTTGAGGGAATAGGAATCCCCACTTGTTTGCTGTGTGAAAAGCATGTGTGTGGTGTATAGATAAGGTGACGAGTATCTATGCACCACTAAATTGCATGTTAAGCATGATCCCTTTTTTTGTTCCCAACCTAATTGATTCTTGTCTTAATTGTTCTATGTTCATTATTATTTATATGACTACTTGGCCTTGGTATTTTGTTGTTAAATATTATTGTGGTTATTTTGGAAATAGTATTGGTTGTTTTAGCTGGTTTCCTTGTGGTACAAAATGGTTGAGCAATTTGGCATTATTTTTACGAGTTATATACATATACATATATATATATTTATGTTCCTGTTGTTTTCATTTTTGATAATATTGAGGAAGTTGTGAGAAATGCAGTTTAACTGTTCGTGATTGTTAAGGTTTATGTGGTTATTTGGTTTTATTGATTTATTCCCAAATGTTGTTGTAAGTGGGTTAAAAGTGTTGGTTGTTCTCTTTAATCTATCATGATATATAAAGACTGAGTTGGGTTGACAGTGTTATGATAGTTACGTATATTCTGGCTGGTTTTGTTATGGAATGATATTGGTTGAAGCTTACGAGGTATATTATTTTCTGTTTGCAATTGTTGAAACAAAAATATTGTGAAAGGCTTTGACTGAATGTGAAATTTATGAATAAATTGATATGAGATGTCTGGTGGCAGCGGGTTACACGCCGCAACAAGGAGTGATAAGGGTGGACAGGTGGGATCGGGTTACACGCCGCAACAGGAGGAATAATAGTGATATATATTTAGGGAGGAGCAATAAGGGTGGACAGGTGGGAGCGGGTTTCAAGCCGCAACAAGGAGCGATAAGGGAGGACATTTATATATTTTATTGATTTTCAAAGAAAAACAATGATTTGGAAACTTACTATTTATTTGCACTACTTTTCATATTTTTGGCACTATTTTTATTTAAAGTTAAAGTTTGCAAATTTAGAAATTATTTGAGAGTTGGTTATAGTTGAGGCCTCGAAAAGGCAGCTAGTTATTTTATTTATGTTGCAGTACTTATCAATTGTTTAGAATTTCTTCTTGCTTTATATTTATTTTCTCAGTTATATTTTTCTTGTTCGCGTAGATTTTTTTTATTTCGTTATTGTATATATTATGGTCACATGCTATATGTTGTTAATGCCCCGCTGTAGCCTCGTCACTACTTCGTCGAGGTTAGGCTCGGAACTTACTCAGTACATGGGGTCGGTTGTACTGATACTACACTCTGCACTCTTTTGTGCAGATCCAGGTACCGGCCAGCTGTAGAGATATTTAGAGCCACTATTCATTTATTCGGAGACACGAGGTATATCTGCCGGCGTTCGCAGATCCCGAGAGTCTTCTCCTATTTTCATAAACGTTGTTTTATTATATTCAGAATAGTTACATTATTTCTTTTAGCCAAGTATTTGTAGTATTCTTTAGTAGTTCGTGAATTCTGACACCAGACTCTAAAGTAGTTCTAGGTTTATTTATATAACTAGTTCGTGGCTCGCTTTAATTGATTGTTTATTATTTTATATTTGGAATTTTTTATTGAAAGCCATTAGATCAAGTTTAATTTAAAATTTGTTTTATCTTGTTTAAATGGTTAATTAAAGGAAATATTTAAGCGAACTCTAACATTGGCTTTCCTAGCAAGTGTGTTATTAGGCGCCATCACGATCCCTAAGATTGGGAATTTGGGTCGTGACAAGGTCGTTATGTTCTCCCCCTCTTAAAACAAACGCCCGTCCTCGAACGTGCCAAGAATCGCCTCGAAGTCTTCAATTCACTGAATGCACACTTCCAACATACACCCGCGGGTGATCTCACGTCACCCCAATCCACATAAGCCTGACTAGACTATCCCGACTATTATTTTGGCCTTCCTACCAATACAAATAAGCCCCAGAGTCAAAATTCTCACCTTCCCTTCACTTCCAAAAGACCCGATTCTAAATCCATACCTGGTATAAGTCTCAAACGGATGCAACAACTCAAGCCCACCCCACAAAGTACAACCAAACAACATAAAACACCACACATCGGCCCATAACAACACTTCTGATCACAATAGTTGCCCGCAAGCAAAATGAACATTGGAAATTAGCCTTATATCTTCTAGGAACCTGTTTCAAATCTTCACAACATCGACGTTGATGCAAGAACCACGAAGACCTCATAACTATGCACCCGAATCGACCAGTCACAACTAACACCACCGGGCACACACCCCGCAAGCTAAAACTCAAGAAACACAGAACGAAAATGACAGAATATATAAAGAGAAACGCATAAGAGAATTATCAAACAAGCCCGACATGAACAACTCTCTATCAGTACCATACTATGAAGCAATTTTAAATAGGAAAATAAAGTACATGAAAAAAAGTAAGGATCTCATCCTAGTGTAACTCTCCAATGTGGCACACAGCCCCGCTCAAACATCTCAAATCTCATGAAAACACGAGGGCCTCACCCTCAACTCTAAACATAGGTCGAATATACATCATACTAATCAAAATCTTTCACGAACCCAATTCTGCCAATAAAATCACAACACTTACTGAACTCTTACCCCGGTAGAGTACCAAATCACCTAACCCAACCAAAAATACTCAGGAATCACACCAAACCTTACTATGATGAACAATAAGGTTTCATTTCAAATCTTACCACTCTCAATGATGGATAAAAAAAACAATGACAGACACGGGCTACCAATCATAGAACCTCCCAATAGGGGCAAATACGTAAACATAGAAAGAACCATGAATCTCACCCATAAATGAAACAACAAATAAGGGAACTCGTCCCGATAAGTAGAGCCGAAATGAAAAATGAATGGTGCACTCTATAAAAAATCAAAACATACTTGTATGATGACATCTGGCACAACAACCTTCATCCTATTATATAAAACACATCAACGGGGCGGGCATCCCCCACTTGGGCGCCCCCTACTCGCCTGAATACCCCGTTGTGACACATATGCCTGGAGTCTAGGACAATCTCTCACCATGTGGATGGTACCTCCACACTCAAAGAAAACTCTCTACTGGTGTGGCTATGGAAACTAAGAAGTACGAGTACTCCGAGATCCATGGGCACCTGAAACACTATGCGAAGCTGGAAGTGCAAGCTGATCTGGCTGACCTACAAAACCTCTACGATGTCGTACCCTGCCTCAAAAATAAGGACCAATATATCGCTCCAGCCTACGAGGCCTCATTGCCTCCCTGTCCTCTCTCTCCTGGCCTCGCCTGTCCTCTCTCTCATAGCCCCGCCTATCATTTCTCTCTAGATCCCACATGCCATCAACTCGACGGGCGATCCTGACCACCTGCTAAAATGAAACATCCAACTCTAACTTCTGAGCCATGTTGAATCGAATATCATTCTTGAGCCTCTCAATGAATCTACTCGCACGCTCTCTAACTGTAGCGACCAAAGTAGGTGCATGTCTTGCCAAATCACTGAATCTGATGGTATACTCTGATACTAACATAGTGCCCTGGCGCAACTGCTCGAACTCTGCATGCCACGCATCTCGAAGGGACTAAGGTGCTAACTCTCTCAAGAACATCTCTGAATACTAAACCCATGAACGTGAAGTTGACTCGGCTAGACTACCCAACTCATACACCCGCCACCACTGATAAGCCGCCCCCTGAGCTGAAACGTAACAAAAGCAACCTCACTCATCTCCAGAATACCCATAGTACGTAGAATGCAGTGACACTCCTCCAGGAAACCCTAAGCATCATCTGTCGCCAATCCACTGAAGGTAGGAGGGTGGTATTTCTAGCACCTCTCAAGCCTAAGCTGTTCTTCCTCAAATTCTGCTACCCGAACCACGAGCTAAACTGGGACAACAGGTTGTCTCCCCATGACACCAAAAACCTAAAAAACCTGACCTCGCAGCTCTAGAGTGAGGGCGGATGGAGTCTGAGCTCCTCCCCCGGTCTGTGAAGTAGCTGGTGCACCCGAAATCAACCTCGCTTGAGTCAATATACCAAACATACTCAGGAACTATGCCAAGGTCTCACGTAGTCCGGGGGTAACAACAGGCGCCTCTGGTACCTGCCCCCCAACTGGAACTACTGACTGCTCCTCAACTGCTGCTCTGGTAACTTCCCTGGCTGTGGCACGTGCTCCTCGTCGGCCTCTGCCTCTGCCCCTAGCGAACATCTGCTCCAGGGGTAACATCATTAGGAACTAGAGCTTGTGTCCTCACCATCTGTGAGAGAATGGAATGATAAAAAGTTCAAACTTCGAGATCAATGAACTCCCACGATAGGAATAAAGGAAGTGAATTACCCTAATAGTTCTATAGCCTCTTGACGATAAGTACAAACCTCTCCGTACCGATCCGCAAAACTCTACTAAACTCGTTTATGACTCATAGCACCTATGAACCTAGAGCTCTGATACCAACTTGTCATGACCCAATTTTCCTTCTGTTGGGTATCGTGATGGAACCTAGTTTTAAGGAGTAGGTAAGACTAATATTACTGAATGACAACCATAATAGTAATAACATTTAAATGCTTTCTGAAATAAACTCTCTATACAATATACACTTTTCCAAAACCCGGCAGTACAAGTCATAAGCTCTACAGAATTGTGATATAACTCCTAAGTACAATTGTTTAGAAACAAATAAAGACAGGTATGAACAAAATAGGACGGTGACTTCGAAGCCTGCAAACGCTGTGGCCGGTTTACCTTGAGTCCCCACAACAACAATCTGTGATGCTAGCTAACAACCAACCAGCTATGCAATACCTTGAATCTGTACAAAAATGTGTAGATGTGTAGTATGAGTACACCATAGTGGTACCCAGCAAGTATCAAGAGTAACCTCAATAGAGTAGTGACAAGGAACAATCAAGAAAACTACTGGACTAAACAAAGTGAACAATATGAGTATAGTAACAACAAGTGTAATAACTACGTGAAGACTACCTCTATGACTAACAACACAGTAATTTCAATAAGAAAGGAAACAACAAGTATCGGCGGAATACCATAAAATGACACAGAAGAGTGAATGGAACACAACTCAAATCCGGAATCGCATATACAACAAGGACAAGTAATAACTCAGCAATTACAACTGCTTTTACTTCATATTTTAGTCAACTCCACGAGGTACGGAACCTCGTACAGATCACAATTCAGGGGTCCCAGTACCTGAACCCTAAATTTTGGCATCTGGTGCCCTCATCTTAGATAATAACCGCACAGACGACTCACGTGCCAAATAGAATCATTTTCATATAGAAGGCAAGTACAGCAATGGTATCTATACTTAACAACAACGAAGAAGCCCCTTAATCCGATAAGAGTGCTTAGCTACGTGTATGGTTATGCAAGTTTCCTAACATATTTCAAACCAGCTAGAGCATAAGAAAAGGAAAGGACAACACGTAAAAACGTTTTCCCACAACTATCACAAGAATAAGCTCACACGGTTAAGTGTACCACTAAACAATATCAACAACAAGAATGACCCCTGAGCCAACACAAGTCATCACAAATCAATCCCTGACACAACCCACTTTGTCTCGCCATGCGTGCAATAGTGAATTATATGCCCGCCTTGTCTCGCCACACGTGCATAATCATGTTCCCACCTTGTCATGCCACATACGTAACCCACATATATATATGTATATATATATATATATATATGTGTATATATATATATATATATCCCACCTTATCACGCGACATGTGCAATTTTCAATAGTTCTTATAGCATGCCAGAACCTCGTGCAACCCCATAACAACAAGTACAACAACAACAATGACAATAATACAAAGCACGATAGGTAAATCAACTCAAGAACTTTAGATCACAAAGAAACGGTAGAACTAGTTCACAAGGAATAACCACGGTGAAGAATGCTTGGCGTAAAGAGAACAACTCAATAAGGGAGAACTAATATGTAGCAACGATCCCAAAATATAAAATTCAACAATAATGGAGCTAACACGAGTCAAATAGTTCCAAATAAAGACAAGTCAACTAAGATATAGGATATCTAAACTTATTTTAAGGTTGAGAAATTACGAGGATATTCAAAAATTCAATTAAGGGTAAGTAATCGGGTCCAAACTCACACTACTATTGAGTAGCGAGGAGGTCGATGTAATTATAACCCAACTAAGGTCGGGATAGAATCCACATGGAGTTAATAATTGGAATTAGGTTTATATCTAAGTGAGATGCAAGTTTTTAACTCTAATTGCACTTTCACAAATTGGGTTGATATTCTACTTCTATTTTTACTCTAAGGATTGCAATTAATAGAACTAAGGACAATATTTTTGTCTTGGGTTTTCAAGTGTTGAAAGAGACTAGGGTCGTGACTTCTACCTAGGTGGTTATATAACGGGTTGTAAGACCTAGGAAAAGCTTGATTAGTTGGGGTCGTGATATAGCTATCACACCTAGGTACTTACTCTATACCTCTTGGTAGTTTGAGGTTTTGCCCGATTTAGATTTCTCAAGTCCAAATGGGTATTTATACAAATCAAGTGATATTAGCTCAAGTCGGATATTACTATCTCTAGGTTTAACCCTTTAATTTGGGCTATCAATTTCTTGAGTTCAGCCTAATTCCTTGTTAGCCTAGTTTTCCTAGACTTAGTCCCACTTTCTCAAGTAGAGACTAAGTCATATAGGCATGAATTAATGTTTGCAACCATTAATTCTTGAGTTCTAGCAAGAACTAGGCTAAATATCACTAACCAAATCACTAGCAAGCCCTAAATCAAACACCCATTAAATACCCACACTAGGTTTGGGTCACAACCCTATATATGGGTTTAGCTACTCATGAAAATAACTGAAATTAAAGAAGAATTGAAGATAGAATCCATAATATTAGATTAAGGGATGAAAATCTGATGTTTAAAGACAAATCTAGTACAAAATGGCCAAAAGAAGTAAAAGTAGACGACTCAGATGCTCCCCTAAAACATAACATGACCTACAAATGACAAAACATTCTATTTATACTAAGCCGAAAATATCTGATAAAAATGCCCCTATAGAGGTTGTGTGGCCGCATATTTCTGAGTGGAGCCGCACACTTGCTTTCGCGGCCGCATAATTGTGGTGCGGTCCGCGTTCTTCACTTTGAATTCTGGTTTGACCTGGACTTTTGTAGACCGCACAATTCTGAGTGCGCTGCGCTCATGATTATGTGGCCGCATAAAAGTGATGCAGTCTGCACTTCCTTGACTTTGTCTTGAAACAACTCTCTGAATCTTTATCATCACGGACCACACAATTGTGTGTGCAACCACATCCTGCGGCCGCACAATTTTGGTGCGGTCCGCACTCCGTCATTTTTCCCAAGTTGCCAACTCTCTGATTCACGTTCATCGCGGATCGCATAATATTGAACACGGTTGCACAATGGCTTTTGCTGCATCACAATATTGGTGCGGTCCGCACTCTTTTATGTTTCCAAATTACTAAGTCTATGAATCTCTTTTCTCATGGACCGCATAAAATTAATCGTGATCACACAAAGACTTTTGCGGCCGCACAATATCTGTGTGGTCCGCACTATAGGCCTATTTGTCCTGTTTTGGTTTTTGTTCAACTTTTGACTCTTTTATGAGTTGATTTGATTCCTTTGGGTTATATCGAACAATTCCTGTAAGCAAGCACATTTTATTAGTATCCGGGAATACCTTCAAGCATTTATGAGCTATAACATAAGTAAAAGAGAGTAAATAAGAGGTCAAACTCCATACTTATCAATAAGGGGGGGGGGGGGGAAGATAACCATAACCGCAATTAAGACAACACAATTATTGGATGGGATGATGATAATTTCAAATAGAGATAAGCAGTTATGAAGAGATAGAATGACAATAGAAGAGGTAAAATCTTCAGTTAAGTCAAATAGGCAATAAGAGTGAATCCTAAAGCAAGTAATTCTAATTTAAGCATGTAGAGATGAAACTAGTAAATAGGAACTCAGTCATATCAAGAACAACTTCATACTCAGTGAATACGGACATAAGAACCCAAAAAGGCTAACTTTCCACAAATAAGTCCGAGCACGCGCTCGTCACCTCGCGTACACGGATTGCAATTAACATAGAAGACTCAAATCCTAAGGGAAAATCCCCCACACAAGGTTAGGCAAGATACTTACCTCAAAGAATGCAAACTGATACCTTAAATGAACTCCTCGGGTGAAAAGACCTCCGGACGGCTCAAATCTAATCAAAATAATTTCAAAACACAAATAAAACTCATAAGGAACTATTCCAGATCATAAAGTCTCAATCTTTACAAAAATCTAGAATCGATCCCAAAAGTTGACCCCCGGGCCCAAATCTAGGAACCCAACAAATTTCACAAAACCCGAACACCCATTCCGATACGAATTCAACCATACTAAAATTATCAAATTCCGATACCATTTCGTCCCTCAAATTACGGTTTTTCATTTTGAAAACATTCTTCAAAAACCAACATTTTCCTCAACTGAAAACACAAACTAAATTATAAAAATGAAGATAAAATCGTGGAATATATTAAATATTAGGTAAAGAACACTTACCCAATCGATTTGCTTGAAATTCCTACAAGGAATCGCTCAAAACCGAGCTCTTCAAGTCAAAATATGATAAAAATGGTCTAACCCTCGATTTGAAGATCTTATATTCTGCCCAGGTGTTAAAGAATCACGAACGCGGAAGGCTACTCGTGTATGCGAAGAATGTAAAATAAATGTTGCCGAGATGTGCTTCGCGAACGCGACATATGGCTCGCGAACGTGTAGAGGGAAGTTTGATGGTCCAAATGACTGGGCTACGCGAATGCATGAAAGGGCTACGCGAATGGATGAAAGGGCACGCAAATGGTGCTAAGGTCCCTATGTGGATTTTGTGCTCAGGCTTAAGCTCAAACAGTGGAACAACTTCGAGCTCCTCAGTCGTTGTCTTGATATTTTCATTCTCTTCTGGTTCTTGAATAACATCAGGTATGGAATCCATATCCGTATGTCTTGATGTGACATCCGTGGTGATTTGATTCACTGTGTCTTTATCATTTTCTTCCGTGTCTGTTCAAGTTTCTCCCTCGTCTTTTGATTCCTCCGCTATTTCTTTTTTATTGGAATGCATCACTGAGTTGATGTTTCTTGAAGTCTGCTGATCACCTTGAATTTGCTGGATTCCCCATCTGGAAGGGAATTTGATTACCTGATGCAGGGTGGATGGTACTGTATCCATGTCATGGATCCATGGTCTCCCCATGATTACATTATAAGCATATCTATATCTATGACTTGAAATTTCGTTTCCTTGACGACGCCTTCTGCATAGGTATTAAGCTCAGTTTCTCCTTTTGTTATGATAGTAGAGTTGTTGAATCTAAACAAGTAACGTGCTTTTGGAATTACACGGTCCCCCATTAACATCTCTTCCACACCCCTCAGCAAAATGATATTGACCGAGCTACCTGGATCAATCAATACTCTTTTTACGTTAGTGTCATGTATAAGTAGAGATATTACCAGTGCGTCGTTATGTGGAATCAGTAATCCATCAGCATCTCAGTTGTCGAATGAGATGCTGTCAGCCTCCAAAGTCTCACGAGTCCGTTTCCCGTGGGTCATTGTGAATTTGGACATCTTTCCTGCTGAAGTATAAGTTACGCCATTTACTTCCTTTCCTCCATTTATCACATTTACAGTTCTCTTCGGAGATGGTGGTTTTAGGGGCTCTTGCCTATTCTTCATATATGCCTTTTTTCCTTTTTCACTAAACAATTCTATTAGATATCCTTGTTTTAATAAGTGTTCTACCTCACCTAGAAATAACCTGCAGTCTGATGTTTTGTGCCCATGATCATTGTGAAATTCACACCAGAAGTATGGGTTCCTTCTGTTTGGATTTGATCTCATTTCTTTGGGCCATCAAACTTTATCACCCATATTTCTTAATACTCTAATCAATTCGGAAGTACTTACATTGAAACTGTAATCTCCAATTCTTGTATTACCTTTATTTCGCTCATCTCGATCCTTTCTGGATCTTGATGATGATGAGCTCGAATATTTATTCGACGGTCTGTGATCAGACCGTGGGTTTTCAAATTTGGAATAAGCCTCTCGTCCCGAAAGGTCCCATGTATGGATCGTACCTGTTTTTGCCAGTTCTCCTTTCTTATTCGGAGCGTCTAGAACTCATCCTGTCTTCTATTTTTGATTGGGCAATAGTATCTTCCTCATTCCGTAATTTGGTGTTGTACCTATTATAAACATTGTTTCATGTCGTACCTGGGAACTCTCTCAAGCACTCTTTGAGTCTCCTCGTGGCTTTAGAGCTTTTATCATTCAAATTACTTGCAAAGGCCATAGCTGCCCAATTGTCAGGTACTCTTGGTAGAAGCGTCCTTTCACGTTGAAACTTGTCTACGAATTCACGAAGCAACTCCATAGCTCCCTGTTTTATTTTGAATATGTCTTCCATTCTCTTTTCCACTTTTTGTGCACCAGAATGTGCTTTTATAAAAAAATCTGCAAGCTCAGCAAAAGAATCAACAGAATTTTCGGGAAACAGAGAATACCATGTTAATGCTCCTTTGGTGAGTGTCTCTCCAAACTTTTTGACCAACACAGATTCAATTTCTTGCTTAGTCAGGTCGTTTCCTTTTACTCCTGTGGTGAAATTAGTAACATGATCACGTGGATAAGTGGTCCCATCGTACTCTGGTATGTCAGGCATTTTGAATTTCTTGGGAATTAGCAAAGGTATTGTACTTGGCTTCCAGGGTTGTTGAGAGTATTTATCAATATCAATACTCTTGATGATAGGTGGTACTCCAGGAACTTGCTCGATGCAATCGTTTTGTTCCTTCACCTGTTTCTGCAAGGTTAGTATTACAGATTGTAAATCTGAACTATTAGACATACCTGGTCTTCCTCCAAGTGATTCATTTAGAGTGCCTCTAGTTCCTGAATTTGCTAGTACAAATTGTGGATTTTCTACAGTCGCAGTGTTATTTGGAGAAGGCGTAGGTGACACAGTTGGTAGCTCCCTCATGAAATCTTGAAGAGCTTCACTCACATATTCACCAACCATCTGCTTCATAGGGTCTTGTTCTCCTATTTGCTCGTTTCCAATTTGATCATTGTTGTGAGTTGTAGATTTTTCTGGGGAGTTGTCCCTTGAACCTCGTGGGGATCCCTGAGGCGATGGAACTGGGGTTCTAGTTGTTTGTTGGTTGTTGTCATTGGTATTCGACATGATTCGATAAAGGTTATTCAAGAAAAAACAAAGATTATCAGATTCCCGGCAACGGAACCCATTTGTTTAACCGAAGAATTAGATTCTTAGTCAAAGATATTTTAAGAATTACTCGGGATTTTGATAACCAAAAATATTAGCTAACAATAGGATTTGGACTTGTAAATAAGAAAGCAATACGATAGCATAAAAGTAAGTATATTTCACTAGTGGTTCGAACGTGTCCATACAAGTGAGATTTTACTCCCATTTATAGGGAATTTCTTAATATAACGTCTACTCTTCTTAATGATTAGGCATTAATGAATATTTATATCATTAATGTAATGAAGATCCTGCAACGTTTAGCTCATTGATTGAAGATCTGTGAATCTGCCCTTTATTCTACCCTGGTTCATTCTGACCATGTCTCTTTAACTTCTCGATTAGACTGGAGCTTCCGCTTCTAATTATCTCGTAGGTGTTTACCCCGTAACTCTTTGCTCAATACCGCTTTCCAAGCTTTCATCCAGCTGTCGCCCTTCCATTGTTCCACGTATACTGCTTTGTCATCCAAGATATTACACGTGTAATGTCTATTTTTTACCAATACAAAGTAGTATATTAGTTCGAGAAGAACAAGGTACGCATTTTCCGGTTTATTACATGAGTCGAACCTTAGGAGATGCTGAAACTAGGTATCCACACTTAGAGAAATTAGCACTTGCATTAATAAGTGCATCCAGAAAATTAAAGCCATATTTTCAGTGTCATCCCATATGTGTGATAACCACTTATCCACTACGAAATGTTTTGCACAAGCCCGAATTATCGGGTTGGTTGGCCAAATGGGCCGTCGAACTTGGCGGGTACGATATCGAATATCAACCCCGAACGACCATCAAGTCTCAAATTTTAGCAGACTTCGTGGCCGACTTTACGTCAACCCTCGTACCCGAAGTGGAAAAGGAGCTTTTACTTAAATTGGGTACATCACTGGGGGTATGGCCACTCTTCACGAAGGGTGCCTCGAATGTAAAAGGATTCGGGCTTGGTATTGTTTTGAAACCACATACGAGAAACATTATTAGACAATCCATTAAAACTGCCAAATTGACTAACAACAAGGCCGAGTATGAGACCATGATTGCAGGTATCGAGCTATCTAAAAGCTTGGGAGAGGAAGTAATTGAAGCTAAATGAGATTCTCTACTGGTGGTAAACCAGGTAAACGAAACCTTAAAAGTTCGAGAAGATAAGATGCAAAGGTACTTAGACAAATTGTAGGTAACTTTGCACAATTTTAAGGAATGGAGTCTACAACATATCCCTCGAGAGAAAAACACCGGGGCCGATGCACTTGCCAATTTGGGGTCATCGGTGGAAGAAGACGAGATCAGCTCGGGGACTGTCGTGCAACTCTCGAGGTCTGTGATCGAGGAAGGACATGTCGAAATAAACTCTACATGCCTAACTTGGGACTGAAGGAACAAATACATCGAATATTTAAAGAATGGGAAGCTTTCGTCGGATCCAAAAGAATCGAGGACCTTACGGATCGAAGCTGCTGGATTCACATTAGACGAAGACGGAATATTGTACCGGAGGACGTCAGATGGTCCATTGGCAATATGACTAGGACCAGGAGATACTGACTATGTTCTACGAGAAATCCACGAAGGAACTTTTGGGAACCACTCCGACGCTGAGTCACTAGTTCGAAAGGTCATCAGAGCAGGATACCATTGTGATAGCATAGAAAAAGACTCTAAGGAGCTCATTCGAAGATGCGACAAATGTCAAAAGTTTGAACCAATGATCCACTAGCCCGACGAACAAATGCCCTCGGTCCTATCCCCGTGGCCGTTCATGAAATGGGGAATGGACATCGTCGGTCCTCTGCCATCAGCCCTAGGTAAAGCTAAGTTCATATTATTTATGACTGACTATTTCTCTAAATGGGTTGAAGCACAGTCCTTCGAAAAAGTTAGGGAAAAGAAATTGATCGACTTTATATGGGATCCCATCACATGTCGATTCGGGATACCTGCGTAAATAGTGTGATAATGGCAAATAGTTCGTCGGCAGCAAAGTAACAAAATTCCTCCAAGATCACAAAAAAAAAGAGGATACTATCAACACCATATCACCCTTGTAGGAATGGACAAGACAAATCAACGAACAAGACTATCATCTAAAACTTGAAGAAAAGGCTAAACGAAGCCAAAGGGAAATGGAGAGAAAAATTTCTCGAGAACCTATGCGGGTATCGGACAACATCGAAGTCTAGTATCGGAGAAACTCCGTTTTCCTTAGTATATGGCTCTGAGGCCTTGATACCGATCGAAGTGGGAGGGCCCAGTGCCAGATTTTGATATGCAACAAAGGACTCTAACAAAAGGCCATAAGTACCAGCCTTTAGTTTTAGATGAAAGACAAGAAGCTGCACTTGTTCGAATGGCAGCACAAAAGCAGAGAATCGAGAGATACTACAACAGAAGAACTAACCTTTGACATTTTAGAGTCGGGGACTTAGTCATAAGAAAAGTCACAATCAACAATCTAAACCCCAATGAATGGAAACTTGGTCCTAATTGGAAAGTACCCTACCAAATCCTCGACATAGTCGGGAAAGGATCTTACAAACTCGGAACAATGAATGGCGAGCCATTGTTGAACAACTGGAAAATATTACTCCTTACGTTTTCTCTTTTCTTTGATTTACATAAATATTTGAAACTAACTCATTGCAGGAATTCGATACAAGAAATCGAGACCTGAGGTTTTAAAGTACACGCTGCACTCTTTTTCCCTTAGACCGGTTTTTATCTCAAATGGGTTTTTCTGGCGAGGTTTTTAACGAAGCAACAATAATGTGCTACCTGAGGATAATTCAACAGTATCCAAGTCTTCTTTACAATCAACCTCGAATACTGGGGGGCATCACCATCGGATGTTATGTGTTCGAGAAATGTACCTAGTATCAATGGGTCTCGATAGGAAGAATTTTGTAATGGGCCAAACGGTCGAATGAACCGTGTCCATATAGATTAGCCGAATTCCGACAAAAAAACATGTATACATGTACAAATTAATCAGAGAAGCATTCTCTTCTCTTGAACATCTCATGTTTTCGAAGTAAATTTTCTACTATATGAGTCATGTATTTATGATTATGATCTATTGTGCAAAACTAACACTCGTGAAAAATGGCGCAAGGGCCGAATACAAGCATACCTCGAAAACTCAGGGACCGCACAATCGGGCTATCAAAGTTTGAAATCATAAGACCTGAAAGAGGCACCCCTTGATATATATAGGCCAAGTCTATCACACTCGGGGACTAACATTTAGAACAAGTTCGAAATGTTATTGGGAAATAATTCCAAAGGCCATACCCGAAGGCTACGACCATGTTAACGCGGCTCGGAGATGTCCGACTTCGGCTATAAACAAAAAGGCATTCAAACACTTTGAAGAATCGGTTAAATAAGGATACCCTCAGCAAAGCAACTAAAAAAGGTCTTCAATAAAATCAGCCCTCGAATAACTAAAAGGCTTCGATAAATATCAGCCTTCGAAAAAACCTCAAGGGGCATCAAATTATCTCAACACAAACACGTTAAGGCACAAAAGTAGGGTTTCGATCATCAGACAATCGAAAAACCCAATGGGTACAAAAAACACATGCTAAGGCATAAAGAAATTTTCACTAAGTCTTTTAGCCGAAAAGGGAAAAATAAATAGCCAATTTTAGAGGCCAAATCGACCCAATCTAAAATAGCCTAAGGGCCAACCCAAAGATCCTAAGGGCCAATTTAAAAGAGTCTAAGGGCCGATACAATTAGAGTTCGAGACCTCGCACTCACGCGATTCAAACCCAAGGGTTCTGCTACTTCGAGCTCAAGTAAGAGCCAATTACAGCTCGAAGGTTCACCAAGAACCCTAAGGGGTATACTGCTGTAATCTTGAAAAACTTAACAATCATTTGATAGAAGCATAAGGGTTCACAAACTTAAGATCTTATTTTGATTTCGAGTTGAAGATAGTAAAACTACAACAATAAAAAATTTCAACATTTTCAATAAAGGCAAATAAGAATATCGGGAATCGAAAGCACACGAAGGCATCAAAAATATTTACAAGAGACCAGTCAAGATCTTGCAAAAAGAAGAGAAAATAAAATCTAACTACGAACAGGGCTAGTCCCCTCGGGGCTGACTTCTTCTCGAGCAGCTTCTACGGGACCGACTTCTTCACCGGCCTCATCCCCATCTTCACCACTTCCAGAACCGCCTTGGCTTCCCTCTGCATCATTATCATCATCATCATCGGAAGAGGTGAGCTTCCTGGCCTCGGTCTCGAGTTCTTTGGCCCGAGAAATTTCCTCGGACATGTCAAAATGTAAGGCCCCGTAAAAATTTTAATTAAAACCCCAGAATTTCGTGGTTCCAAGTTAGATTTATGTGTTATAATAGTCTCGCCGTAGTTCGGACTTTTTGGATTGAACATTATGCTACGGACCTAAAGGAAAATGTTTTGCAGAGTAATGCGTTTCTACGACCCATTATGCGGCCGCATAACCGCTCTGCGGATCGCATATTGGTCGTAGAGTGAGGCAGAAAATTTATCCAATTTTAAGTCAGTTATGCGGCCAATTATGCGATCGCATAATCATTTTGCGGGATGCATATTGTTTGCATAATCATCTTGGACTATTACGAAGGGAAGTTCTGCGGTGCATTATGCAACCGCAGAATAGGTATGCGGACCGTATACTGGTCGCATACCTGGGCAAAAAATTCAAGCCCCTGAGGGCTACATTTGCGATCACTTTGCGGGCCGCATAAATATATGTGCGACGGTAGATCTGTGTTGGGAACCCCTTTTTCTTATTTTAAGACCCGACCCTATTCCGTTAAAAGCACATGTCATACACAATATTGAGCCATTTTCTTACATTTCTAGAGTGAGGGAGAGGGTTCTTAGAGAGAGAGATCAAAACATCAAACTAATATCCATCAATTATCGCTAAATACTTGAAGATTATCAAGAAGGTCCTCATATTGAAGGTAAGAATCTTTAACCTAGCCTTTGATTTAAAAAATCTAGTAAAAGGGGGACAATTGGTGAGCTAATTACTGGGTGTGGGGGTAAGTATCTTGCATGCATGTATTCCTAAACAGGAGGGAAGGTTGTGAACTAAGAATGGGGGGGGGGGGATTATGGTAGAATGTTTCATAAAAATCCCCTAAGAACAGTAATGCACACATAGTGTTTTACAAAATACTCTAGTAAGCTAGAATTGCGATTATTCTCCTACTTTTGGGTTCAATTTTGCTATATTATTAAAATAGATTGAAGTTGCTAAAATCGGGATCATCTAAAATTTTTTAAAAAAGCTCAGCTGAGGTATGTATGGCTAAACTCCCTTCCTATAGAACCCCTAGTGTCCGAGTATTTGGTGTATGTTCCTAACTTGATCATGCTAGAATTGGCTGCCCTAATATGCTGTGTCGAAAGATTCATGTTCAATAATTATTCTAAATGTTTATCATGTCTTCATGCTATTTTAGAATGTGTTTGAAAAGATGAATTTTTTTTGAGAAAGGTTAAGAATTCATATCAAGAATCGACTAATGCTTGCTAAACTAATTTGCATGAAAAGTCTCCGTGTGATTAAGATCTTTCAAGCTCTTTCCCTTATATGTGAAATGCATTATATGATAGGCCTTATTGATGTGATGATAATTCTATTGGAATGTATAAAAAGGGAAATTTGAATTGTAAGATATACCAAGTTCCAAGAACGACTTAATAAATGAGGCCACTCGTACCATGTAATGAAAGATGGGAACACAGTGGCATTGTGGATCGTGGAAAATGGAACATGGCACTAAGATTACCAACCTAATGAGATGAAAAGTGAGCGGAGAACTTTTGTGATCACCTACTTGATGTTATAGTATTGTGTGATGTTGTTATTGTACAACATGATTGTTCCCCCTTTTATTTGTTTCCTTGTTCCTTATATTTAGGTTGGTGTTTGTCTTTACATACTAGTATTATTCGATAGTACTAATGTCCCTTTTGCCGGGGGCGCTACATCTTTGAATGGATGCAGGTGGTTCCATAGCAGATAGTTTCGATCGTAGCTAGCGGCACCTCCTCTCCTCAGCGGTCTTGATGAGCCCCCTTTCTTCCAAGGGTCATGTGGTACATCCTTTGTTTATATGATTACACGTTTTGAGGTATTGTTGAGGCCTTGTTGCCGGCATTATCATAAATGTCTTTTGTATCCTTAGAGGCTCCGTAGAAATTTACGTGGTTTGTGTATGGGCATTGGAATGGGTCAGTGGAATATGTTGTATGTCTTTTAAAACTCCCGTTCCACTAATTTGTAAATTATATGTATTTTGGGAACTTAACCATGATGTAATGAAAATGAAGCAAGGAACACTTGTAATGTTCTATATATATATAATCCTTCCAGTGCTTAACTGATGATAACGTGCCTTCTTTAATCACAAACGAGTCGGGTAGTAATCATCGAATAGGCTTGCTTGACTGGGTTCACTCGGTTGAGCTCTGGTCGCGCTCCCCGAGGTTGGGCGTGACAAACTTGGTATTAAAGCCTAAGGTTTTAGAGTGTCCTAGGATGTCTCAGAGCCGTGTCTAGTAGATTTCTTCTTATCAGTGTGTTGTCGACCAAATCTATAAGTTGGAGGCTATTTGGACATTTATGAACAATAACCTTCTGATACTCTGGATCGTGCGATGGAACTAATGGTGCAACTGTTTTCCCCTAACTCGTACGTAGTTCTAACTTTCAGTAAATGGCACCTAAGAAGAAAGCGAGAATTGGCCAAGAAGCCAATGCCACCCCAGGAGTGGCTGTTGATTCCCTACTTGATAATGCCGCTGAGGACAATCCCCCGACTATTACACTGCCTGATTCTTCTACTCCTGAATAGACTACACCAGTCCCTACACCTGTGGAGGGTGCCACAATACCTCCCACCGATATTCCTGCTCCACCTCCAGCCCCAGCACCCGGTCCTGGTATTTTTGATGGGGATATTAGGGGAGCTATTCAGATGCTGACTCAGTTAGTGGCTTCTCAGGCCCAGAGATCAAATGTTTCACCTACCTCTTTTAGCCTGCAAGGGGATTATTCTAGTTCCAGGGTAAACAATTTTCTTCAGTTAGTCCCTCCAGTGTTCACAGGTACTGATCCTAGGGCGTACCCTCAGGATTTCATTGATGAAATGCATAAGACTCTCCGAGTTATGCGTGCTACTGAGATGGAGGAGGAAGAATTGACCGTCTATCACCTGAAAGGGGTGTCATATTCATGGTTAGAGATGTGGGAGGATTCCCGTGAGGAGGGGAGCCCTCCGGCGAGGTGGAGTGAGTTTGTGGATGCTTTCATGGACCATTTCTTGCCTGCCGAGACTAAGACAACCCATGTTGTGTAGTTTGAGATCCTTAAACACAGTGTTAAGAGTGTGTGGGAGTATCACATGGAGTTTGTGCGCCTGTCAAAGTATGTTGTTCATATGATATCGACTATAGAGGCCAGAGTGCGTCGATTTGTGCAGGGCCTTAGCACTTTGGTTATTAATGACGTTGCCACATCTGTTCTAAATTCTAACACGAACTATGGAAAGATGGTGGCATTTTCCCAAGCTACAGAGGCCCGAAATTGGAGACTTCGGCCTGCGAGAGATCCTTTCTTTTCTTATCCTTCCCCGGCCTCGGACCGGGGACTCGGCTTATCCTCCTTCACTCGAAGGCCTTAGAGTGAACTCCTTGGTTAAACTTACACGAGGAGAAATTAGTAGTGAAGAAAGCATGTAGTTAATACGGAAAGCATAAGAGGAGATCCTTACCATGGCTCTTGGCCTCCCACCTGCCCTTGCCCAAATCCCTCCACGCTCGTTCAGTACGAGTTGAAGTAGAGGCGAGCTTTTGGATCCAGTCTTCAAAATCGGGCACCGCCTGAGGAATCTAAGGGAAAACTACATGATTCAAGAAAAATGATAGGCAAAATCAAAAGAAACATGAAGATCGAGAAGTAAAGTTCACTTATATTTGAGATTCCATTCCTCAGGGAACGACATCTTTTCCTTTGATATTATATCACAGGTCCTCACCCGTATGAATCGGCTCATCCAGCCTCGATCTTTATCCTCGTCGATGCTCGAGAATAGAGTCTTTATTTCTCGATAGTGAGGCTTAATTATCCCTCGATAGAGTCGAGGCCGGTACTACCGTATAAGATGATTCAGAGTAAATCCAACCCTCCGGCCTCGTTGGAGAAAAATTGCAACATAATCACTATGCGCCAAAGTGAAGGATGGAGCTGACCGAGGGTGACCTCGTACCTTCTGCAGAAGTCAAAAACCATCGGGTCGACGAGACCCAGTGTGAAGGGGTAAGTGTAAACACTTAAGAACCCCTTCACGTGTGTGGCAATGCTCTCTTCAGGTGTAGGAATGCACACCGCCACCTCCGAACCCCATTTGCAGCCCTTCTTCATAGCATCGACATGGCCCTTAGTAATCGAGCACATGTACATCGACATATGTTTGCATCGTCCTGGCATCGATAAGGGGTTCTCGAATTTAAAATCAGTTTTAAGGACATATGGGTCAGGAACGTATTCATTGGGGGGCGATTCTACTGACGCCTTATCACTGGCCGGTCAGGAAGAGAAAGACGGGGCCTTTTCCTTTTGCGGCACAACTTTGGTGGTTTTTTCCATTTGTGTATGTGAAGGAACTAGAAAGAAGGTGTAAAATTGGTGGCTCTGGTAAGAACAACGGTGGCGTAATGAGCGGCAATGAGAGAAAGATTAGGTAATCAAGAGTCTGTGATCAAAACAAAGTAAAGTTTGAATCAGCAAAAGAGGTGGTACTAATAGATTGGTGACGACGGTTCGGCACCACTAGTGGTCGACCGACAGCTGACATGCATTGATGGTTTTGGGGAACCGGACCGACGAAACATTTCGGTCACATCCATCTCTTACGTCATGGAGACGAAGTCATGATCGAGGTACAAAGGATTAGAGGTTCAAGTCGTTTCTTATCATTTCATTCTAAGAAACACGAGGATTATTTGTATACGGTTAAAATCGACCACGTCCAATTTTATGGGCTCGAGGGTTTTCCATGAGATTAAGTCCATGTCGAAGCAAGCTCGAGCTCGAAGAGCACGGAGATTGAAGAATCGAGATCGGGCAAGATCAACATCGAGTAACGGAATAACGAGATATCCGCAATCGACCAAAAGTCTCGGCAGGAATCTCAGAATTGGCGGAATCCTTAATGGTTATTGATTCATTCATGTATTTTGTTTCCGAAATTAGAGATATACCTTATTTATGATTCCTCTACTACATAAAGAGGAACCATGTTCATTTATAAAGGCATCATACATTACACACACAATTATTGAGAAATAATAATACTCTTTTACTTGCTTACAATTCTCTACTGTACTTATTGTTCATATTGTTCTTGTTGTTCACTACTAAAAATCCGGGAAAAAGCGACCAAAGTTGGTCGCTAAACAGTGCAAAAGTGACTAAAAGGCATCCAAAATGGCTTGGTCGCTTTTTCGTTAGTCCCTTTACTTTAGGGACCAAAGTTGGTCGCTAATTAGCGACCAACTTTGGTCTCTAAGGTAAAAGGACCAAATATTCCGGGTATCAAAAAAAGCGACCAACTTTAGTCGCTTTAATATTTTAATAATATAAATTTAGCGACCAAAGTTGGTCTCTATTTTTAAATTACGTTATTTATATTATTATACAAAATATAGCGACCAACTTTGGTCTGTAAATAAAATATAATTTTTTTAAAATCTAGAAAATAGCGACCAAAGTTGGTCGCTTTTTTTGAATTTTTTATTTTTTTTTAAATCAAAAGCGACCACAATTGGTCTCTAATTTCAACAATTTAATTTTTTTTATTACATAAGCGACCAACTTTGGTCGCCAATTTTCAGAAAAAATGTTTTTTTAATAAAATAGCGACCAAAGTTGATCGCTATTCCGGAAATCTGCATTAATTAGCGACCAACTTTGGTCGCTATTGCCCAGGAAAAAAAATTATAGAATAGCAACCAAAGTTGGTCGCTTTTCTGGGTATTATTTTGGCTTCTACACCACCTACCAGCATACCAAATCCTATTACAACAACAACAACAACAATACAAACTAAAACAATACGAACTACAACAACACAACAACAATAAGAAGTACAACAACACAATAACAACATCAATAACACAACACCAACATTAAAACCAATATTAAAACCAACAAAGTATAAAGTTCAATAGAACTAACACATTAAACTAACAAAACTAAGTTAACACTTATTACAAGCCCATTCGAAAACGGACCAAAGTTCTATTGTATAGTTCAAAGTATATACAAGTACTCAAGGACTGTTTCATTCAACATCATTATCATCACCGTCTGATGAATTTTCATTATTAAGACGGTAATGAGAAGGTTCATTTTGTGGAGGACGAGAATAACGATCATGGGAGGATAGGAGGAACTAGAACGGGGAGGACGGAAGGAACGCTCACGTTCAAGTTGAGCCTCTGGAGATGACTCGCGAGACCAGGGAATCGGAAAAGCTCAAGAAGCTAGGAGAGCTTTGAGCTGAGCTTGCATGCCATGGTACTGAGCTTGCATGCCAACGTATTGAGCATCTCTAAGATTTTCTCTTTCCTTGGCAGCTTCTAGCTCGGATGTGAGCTTTGTCACACTCTCCCACATAGCGGAGAGGCTCTCCCCACAAAGTTGCTCGCCTTGCGAGGAAGTCCCTATTCCTTGCATTCCAGAGTGATAGTGATGGAACTTCTTAGTAGGAAGCCCGTATACCTTCCCCCATTTTGCACCGCCAACAGCCTCCATCCATATTCTTTCAGCATCCTCGTCCGAAAGTTAGATTGCCTTGCACGACTCATTAGGTGGATGATTGCGTATGAATTCCTCCACGTCAGCTGCGAAGCGATCCTATAAGAAAAATTATATTGAATTAGTATTTCAAAATTTATATAAGTGTAAATCAAAATACTTAATGAAAAGTGAAAACTTATATGTACAGTCGAGGCTCGGCCTTCGACCCACCTTTCTTGATTCGTCTCTTTTCTTGATTCGTCTCTTTCTTCTTGACAATATGAGTCTCGTTGAATAACTCATCTTGATTCATTGGATGCCCCAACTTCTTTTCCTGAAAACTCATAAATTTTAGTTAATAAACAGAATAGATATACTTTGAAAATTAAAACAAATTAATCAATTAAGTACCAATCTTCTTTTTGTTGTCCCTTGGCTGATCGCACCTCCAGTGTGCAAGGACCATTCCTTCTCGGATGCGCGAGCTTTCTTTCCTTTTTCTCTTTTCTGTAAAAACGTTCCGGTAATCCATTGTCTTTGCAAATCCTCCCATAGATATTGAAGCAACCAGCCAGGCTTCTTGTTGAACTGTCTATCTTTGAAGAAACTATGCGACAACTTCTTCCGAGCTTTGAGATTAAAATTTTCAGCCACTTCCGCGCTATAACGGTGTTCCCATAGACACTTGCTCTGTATTTCAAAAGTTAAATATTACATGGAAATATCATAAATATAAATAATTATACTGCTTAAAAGAACATTTATACCTTAAATTCATTGGAAATTTGCTCCTTCAGCGTGAATGAGAATTCACTCCAACTCGTATAGGGGGCATCATAAATCTTTCTGGTGGCTTTGGTGATTATCCTCGTAGTAATATTACTCGGGATGAACCTGAAATTTAACAAAAATGGTGAACACATTAATATCTTAGTACAAACAATACAAAACAATAAACGTAAAAATATCAAATTACTCTTAGCCATCACCCTCGGGGACTATGATGATCCTGCCATACTGATCATGATGCACCTCCTCTTCATCATCAACATCATCGTCCGAAACTTGTACATTAGAAGCATGTGTGGAAGGTGTAGGGGGTCAGATTTACTATCTTGCAAGAGAAGGCCTGAAATAGATGGAGTCCCTGATGAAGATGGTTGTGATACCTGTGACTGCGACATAGCTGGATCGATCGCAAGTGGCTGTGACACTGATGGCTGTGACCCCCGTAGTTGTGACAGGGATGGATGTGATCCATGTGTTCGTGAGGCAGCTGGACTGTATGACGGACGTACAGTCCTATGGCCCTGTGATGAAAGACCAGGTGTCTGCACAAAGACATAGGGTTGGTCATGTTGTGGCACCTCATAATAGCCATCGGGTGGAGGATAAAACATAGGCGCAGACATCGGCATCTCTGAAGAGGGTGGAAAAGATGGAGGATTATCTTGTACCCTCCTCTTTCCCTT
>ML301467.1:0-140592 GCA_005239505.1 Nicotiana paniculata
ATGAACTATTAGTTCCTCTTGGGATGCCTTTAATTTTATCAAGCAAAAGAGTAGTTGGGTTGTCTTTTTTCTCTCATGTTTCTAATAATAAAAATACGATACTTAAGGTGCATTATCCTATTTCTTTTCATTTCTCAATTTCAATATTTTACTTTTAATTAAATGGAAGTAATATTTGTTAAGATACTAGTGGATATGCTTCAACGATAATCGTTCTCTCACTCTCTCTTATTTTTATCCTGATTCAATTACCTCAGATTGTTCATAATTAATCGACTACTTGCGTTGATGGAATTTCTTTTTTCATCGATCAGGAAAAAAGAAAATACTTTGAATACTTTTTGCTTCATCTGTTTATGTACTAAAATAGCAACGGCTTCTGCTGGTCCAAAAATATTGCCATAAATAGGTTTATTCCAAGAGACAACATTAAGTAGACGTTTGGATATAAAAATATTTTTTTCTTATAAATTATGCAGTGCCATAAAAGGTGGCTACGCGAGGGGCACCAAACCTTACCTCCAAAATACAACTGAAGATTGATATAAATCAATCTTCAAAAAAATAACTGGAATAGGGATCCTACATAATCATCCTATCCAGCTTATTCAATGTTACTTAGCTTACAAAAAAGTTAGCATATATCTGATTGACCTGTGATGCACAGAAATTCCCAAGGGCCCTTCATAAAGAGTGATGGGGATAAGGGGTCTCCCTGCTTTAATCCTTGTGATGAGGTGAAAAATCCATTCGTAGATCCATTGATCAATACTGAGCGCCAAACATTTGATATAGTTCTATTCACCATATCTATCCAATCTTCTGAAAATCCAAATTTCCTCAAGACAGAATTGATGAAAGGCCATGAAATTCTATCATAAGCCTTAGCCATATCAAGTTTGCGCATAATATTTTTCCCTTTGTTAGGTTTAGTGATGTCCTGAATGATTTCCTGAGCTAACATCACATTTTCACTAATTAATCTCCCTTTAACAAAGCCACTTTGATTATCAGATATCAACTTGTTCAAGAGAGGGTTAAGTCGCATGGAAAGGATTTTGGATATGATCTTATTGGTAAAGTTAGATAAGCTAATTGGTCTGAAATCCTCAATAGTAGTAGGAGAGTCTATCCTTGGGATTAAAAACAAACATGTTTGTGTGTTGAATTTTGTAAGACTTCTCCCATTGAAGAAATCCTGAACATAAGCTGCAACATTATCTTTGATAATATTCCGCATTTCTGGAAGAAGACTCCATTGAAACCATCGGGGCTAGCAGTGCTAAGGGAACTTAGGTTAAGAACAACATCTTTGATCTCCTCTATGTCAGGAATATCAGTTAAGAGAATATTCTCATTAATATTGATACTTGCTGGAATGCAGTCTAGGATATTGTTGTTCGTTTCAGCTTCCTCCAAATTGAATAGGTTCTTGAAGTGTCTCACTCCAGCCTTGGCTATCTTCTCTTCCTTCTGGATCCATCTTCCTTTGTGGTTTTTGATCCTGATAATTTGAATCTTCCTTCTCTTTTCCTTAAGAGTGTTGTGGAAGTAATTACTATTACAGTCACCCTTTTCAAACCAAGTGATTTGTGATTTCTGTTTTAGCAATGACTCCGACATTCCTAACCATCTCATATATTCAGCATGAACTTTGTTTGAATCAGTTCTGGATTGCTCTATATTGTAGTCAATATCAATACCCTCAAGATGTTGGACCTTTTCTTTCCAATCAGCAACATGAGTATTAATATCACAAATCTCTTCCTTTGACCACTAGCTTAACTTTCTACTCAACATTTTTAACTTGCTTTGGAGAATCCACATAGAGTTCCCTCTAATTTGATTGTTCTAGACTTCCTGAACTACATAAAAAAAACCTGGTTGCTCAACCCAAAAATTTTAGGAATCTGAAATATTTTATGAAAATATGTTGGTTGTTGTGGCTCTTCATGAGTAGGGTCTATGATCAGATCCCGTTCTCACCAAGTGTCTAATAAGATTACTTTGAAAGGACTGCACCCAAGGATCATTAACAAAGATCATGTCTAATCTCTCCCAAACTCTCTTAGTAGGCTTCAAACTATTGCACCAGGTGTATTTAGGCCCAGAGAAACCTGCATCTAAAAGACCACAAGTCTTTACACAACTAACAAATTCTAAACTCTTGTAAATTCTATGCGGTCTGCCCCCAAGCTTCTCAGCAGGATCCAGAATGACATAAAAAATATAAGATTTGAAAAGAGTAGTTTTTGAAATTAAATTGAAAAAGGTACTTGAAAATTAAAATTGTGCTTGGGCATGCATGTGTTCGCAATAAATTTTCGTAGTACGAAAAATAAACTGCAACAAAAATAATCCTCCCTCTATTCCAGTCTATGCGAACCTATTTCCTTTTTGATCCGTTCGAAAAATAATGACCCTTTCTAAATTTGGAAATAATTTAGCTCAAACTTCCAATTTTACCCTTATTGAGAAGCTTTTATAACCACACAAATACTCTAGACCCCCTTTTGACTTGTTTAGGACTACAAATTCCAAAAGTCATTATTTTTTCATAAACTTCGTGCCCAGTGAAACAGGTTCACATAAATTGAAACGGATGGAGTGTGAAGAAAAAGAGACTTTATTGATGAATATTTATGAGTACAATTCTATGTATCTCTTGATTCTCCTCTCTGAAATTCTCCGTGATTTGAGGGCTTGAGAAGCGTATTTATCGAATGCTGGATGATGCATACCTCCATGCGATGTATTTAATCGCCAAGAAGGTTGAGCAATACTTTGTTATTTCGTGTTATCTCCGGGAAGAACTACGTTGATCGCTGTTGAAGAACTTTGCACTTGATGACTGACTCTTTGTGCTGATGCCTTCACCAATTGTGAACACTCTTCTCCACCTCTGAATGTCCAGATAGTTATGCAATCCCTCTATTTATAGTTGTAGAGGATGGACAATGTAACTGCATATGAACTCTCTTGCTTGATTCTGATTGGCTCATGTGATTCATCAAACATCACATAAGATGTGTGATAAGCTTGCTTGTGAGTGGCCAAGACATGTCATTTTAGACACTTGACAACTCTTGATTGATTACTATTTTGGACTGGGATTGCCACATCATTTAACATGTGGCGTCATCTTGTAGGCTTTGAGTTTGACTGGATATGCTATGTCACTTGGCACATGGCATAAGTCTTGGCCTTAAGATGAAATGGACCTTGAGCTTGAAAATAATAAAATGGACTAATTTAATTTGTAAAGTCCAATTTAATTATTTAACCCAATTGAATTTAATCCAAATTTTGTATGGATTAGACCTAATAAATTTTATACGTCTATAGATGCTCCCTACTTCAAGATTTGTCGAGGTATAGACTTGTTGAACCTTAGACAAGGCTTGAAGTACCAGTGAAAATAGTTACTCCATATTTTTTCATCAAGTAAAGCATTTGAGTATTGTGAGAGGAAAAAAAAGGTTACATGACTTAAGCCAAGAATCCCAAATCCGCGTTAGACAAAGACACATTTCATTTGTACAAAATTTGACTTTAACCAAACAACTCTCGTTGCTCGGCCATCTGAATAAGAAGAAGATAATTTCTTGATGTAAAGTCCATGTAGAAGTTGGTTATTATTACTTCTTGCACTTTGAATTTACTGAGCAACATAGTTATCTAAGTCCATCTAAGATCCAACTACTTCCATCGCTTCTTTAGTCTATAAGTAGACAAGACTTTGGACCCTCAATACACATGACAGGAAAAAGATCACCAAGAGATGACAGAGTAACTCGCAATTCTCGAAAATGCTACCTATGTATTTCCCAATTTGGTCTCTTTCTTGCTTTTTTTTTGCTCTCTCTTATTAATTGCCTTCCTTTTCGTAGATTTTCCCTACAAAACAACAGTAAGCTACACAGTTGTGGATGAGCCATTCGTAACCGCATAGATTACACATGGAGTCATGCCGATTCGAACTCTAAGTTGCTACTACTTTTTCCTTTTTCTTTAAACCAATAACTTATTATTTTCCTTGCATATTTCAGGTACATATCCGTATTAGGTAAAATATGTTATGGCATGTGCCCATCCAAGAATGAGACATGTGGAACCTAAAACAGAGATGACCGAAAACCGTACATAGTTATTCGTTTGTCACCGGAAGGGATAACGTTCATAAAGACATTAAATGCTCTGCTCCCGGTAACATTTAATAAGGATTTTTGCCAGCATTAAGAGCAACGGCCCGTTACACATAATTTGGAATTTAAGTTCCCCACTACATGTTAATCAACGCTTCTCATAATTGACATTAAAGAAGGGCACGACCCTATAATACCTTCCTCATAGCTATAAATAACGAGCTCAGTGATCATTGTAAGGCACACGAATTTTTTGGCTAAACTTACACCGTCTGTACAAAGCTTAATACAATCTTATTTTTATGCTTTTTGATCTCTTCATTGTTGTGCCCGGAGATCTTGTTCCGGAACTGTCATCAGTGTTGTTTCATCTGCATCTCAAGGCTAAGTGTTCTACATTTTGTTAATTATTATATTATTTCAAGATCTAATTAATTCACTTGTCTAGAAACCACGTATAAATTCAACTGTACTATTTTACGGGGATACAGTTTGGTGCCCATTGTGGGACCTAGACAACCGTGTAATTGAATTGATCCTTGTCTTTTTTACTAACGCGGTTTGATTATTTTGTCTTAGAAAAAATTATAAAAGATGGCAGATAACACTGTTAACAACACGCATAACCTTGAAATTCGAGGGGATCGGCTTCATTTCGAGGATTCAATCAGCGACACCCGCAATGAGAAGAATGATGCCACGCTGGTGCAAGACAGGCAGTACCCTCGATAGGTTCGGGATACAACTCCCGATGATGCTGATGACGAGCATGTCGAATATGTTGTGAGGGTTCTGCAAGAGCAACATGCAATCATTCTAGTCCACCTCATGCAACAGGATCAGGTTATGATGGAACTGAAACATGCATTGTCGGGAGCTTCAAATAATACAAACAGACGAGATCCAATTACTCCCGATGTTCCTGCAAATCAAACGACACAGAGAGTCGACAATAACAATCCCAGGGGTGAAGTTAGCTTCGACGGGGCCGGGGGGAATAGATCCGGCCTCAACAACGAGAACGACCCATTCAAAAATGAACTTCTACTATTTATGAGGGAAGTAAATGCTGACATGGACCAATCCCAGGTGCACCACCAATATTGAAAGACATGTATTCAAAGAAGTATACTCAATTCTCACACAAGTCAAGCGCGACATTAGAACTAATTCTGAATTTGTTCTAAATTCCTGAAGTGCTTAAGTATGACAGGACTCCAGACCCACAAGAACATATTACCACCTACAAAACGTCGGTAAAAGGAAATGATTTAGTTCCTCACAAAATTGAATCTGTGTTGCTAAAGAAATTTTGAGAGACTCTCACGAGAGAGCCCTAACATGATATTCATTATTACCCGAACATTCAATAGATTCCTTTAAGATGCTCGCAGACTCTTTCATCATGGCTCATGCTGGGGACAAAAATGTACAGGCTCGGAAGGCCGACAAATTCAGAATCGCATAGAGGGAATTGAATTATTGCGAGAATTCATTATCCGATCCAAGAAAGAAAGGATGTCGTTGACGCAACAGAGCACTTCTTTATTAAATATCGGAGGCAGTGAATCGACGTGCCATTGACATTGAAACTTATTGTTGAGGCGAAGTGAAATATCTTGGCGCTAATCAATCATGTGAAATCAAAAGCTTCATGTCGTCTACATCGATATTTATGAGTCGAGTAAAAGTGTCGTGTCACTGAAAAATCGTGCTATTGACACCAAGGTTTCCCAAAATATTTTCTTTTGCAGGATTTAGAGAGAGTTACATCGATCTTGATATCCCTAGGAAGATGTGTTGCTAGAGAATCACTTATCTTTTTGTTGTGGCTTGGCGAGAGAGACACATAAAGTTTCCTTTCAACCTCGACGACAAATCCCTACTATTGGAGGCTTAGAGAGACCACATTTCATTATTGGCAAGCGCAACATGTACCGCATCACATCGTTGCAGGCTGGCAAGGAAGACAACTGGGGTAGATCTATCCTTTTGGGAAAACATAATAATCCCGCCCAGAAATAGGTGGTGGGGATCTCCCACTTAGCTCGAAGATACCTTTGCATAACTCTGGAACCCACAAAGATTCCTTGTCCCCCATTGACATGATCTTGCACAATCAACCTGCGAAATTTCTCGAAACCTTTCTACTAAACACTTCATGGACACTCTGAGTCACTAGCCACATACACATATTCGACATCTTCCTAGATAATCAGTAGAAATTCTTCGTAGGAACTTCGCCAATACCACACTACCGCTAACTTGCTCATAGGAGATAACCCACCTGTGGAAAATCCATGCCGACATCATCCAATACCGCTGCAAGGGGTACAATTACAACGAAATCAATAACCCATCCTGAGCCCGTGCCCATTCACCAATTGTACAAGTTCGTTCACTCCTCATAGAAATCAATTAAAGGTGCGATAATACATCCCAATCCAAAGTCATGTTGTATCCTTTTTCATTTCAAGCACCTCCTTTCTATTGTATCCAACCTTTCTCCATATAGCAGCCAATATTCCAAATTAAGCCTGTATACCGAGTCACTGTCCACCATGAATCCCAAATCACTCTAAAATCTCTCAAGGCGTGTAGTCATCCTACCACAGAACACACATGCTACTCTGCCACTCTCCCACTTTGGTCAAACTCACTTCTTTAAGCAACTACTCGACTCATGTTTCTCACACTTGGCCTTCTAGAAGTTATCCATTGCAAATACACCTCCCACATTTCCTTCATCATCCTTTGCTTCCCAGTTGTTGCCTTAGGTCAAAATCCATCTCTGTCGCACTTGAACCAATAGATCGATACCAGCTTTAAACCCCTCCGAAGATCATCTTCCTCGAGCCGTCAACATTAGAAACACCCATTTAAATTTCAGAATTACTACACTCCGCTATCTCTGACAACTGCTTCTCCAGCACCATCTCACACTACTCTGCCCCAAAGGAAAATTCATGAAGACCATGACATCGGCAAACTGTAACGCGTTCAACAAGGAAGACAACAACACATCACAGATGAAAATTCCACCACGCTAAAAAATACCAAGTCTCATTACTCCATCAACCAAAACCTGAACATTTATAGTCTGATTGCCTTTACTCTGCCGGAATTAATATACCGAATCTCTGAGTCATGAACTAAGTCAGCCTCCTTCCAATTCATTCACTGCCTCGACGCATAGACAAGCATCCTACCATTACAAAAACACTGCGCGATAGCAATGCACGAATCATCATAACAATAAGTGCCAAATCTCAAAACCTTAGGTAATACTGATACTGAGATGTAATGACATAACGACCTTCCAGAAGGTGACTACAATAGCCCAAAGCAAATACACAGGGAGAAACATCCTACACCACATCTGTAGTACCCTTCAAATTCTTCAATTCCCAATTTATAACAAGCGCTTGACGTTGCATAAGATTCAATAGGAAGGAAATGAAGACATAAGCCTCACAGGGATCAAATCGCATGATGAGGAATCAAGAATGGAAGTGCTCCTAACATCCTTGTAGCCTCTCAAAGATAAGTACAAATGTCTCCATACCGATCTGCAAGACTCTATTAGACTTGCTTATGACTCGTGAGACAGAAGTGAACCTAGGTCTCTGATACCATGTTGTCACGACCCAAAATCCATTAAGGTCGTGATGGCGCCAGACACCACTGTCAGGCAAGCCAAAAATAAATATTTAATTTGGTTATCATTTTAATATTTTAGAAATCATATTTTTCTTCAATTAAATAGTGAAAGATGGAATTTACAATGTAAATAATAATATTTTACAACAATTTCAATACAGTGCAACCCATAATCGTCCCAAAACCCAGTATCACAAGTGCATGAGCATCAACTAGGAGTATAAAATAAAATATAGCGTCTGTCCGGAATACAAATTGGACAGGAAAAATATAATTACTCTGAGGGAGACTCTGTTAGCTGGGGTCATATTGTGGAATGTAGCTCACCTAAGTCTCTACATGCCTACATGACTTTGCTCTCACAATGCCGCTAAAGATAAATGCACCTGCACAAAACAATGTCCAGCAAGTGTGGTATGAGTACGTAAATCAAGGTGTACCTAGTAAGTATCCCGTCTAACCTCGAAGAAGTAGTGACGAGGGGTCGACTCTGACACTCACTATGGGCTATCATTAAAATGCCGATATTATAATTAAACATAAATTATACGAAACAGCTGAAGGCTCAATAATCAAGAAGTAAATAAGCATATCTTTTATTATTTAGGAAATCTCCATTTCTGGTTTCGTCATTTAACAATTTATATCTCAAGCCAAGGAAGCAATACCAATTATTATTAGTTCTGAAGATCTATCATGCGCAAGTCATGCCGAGGACGTATGACCCTTTCCAACATATTAATGTAAACAATGCACTGACGAGGGTCGAACGGTGTGAACCATAGATGCATCTATTAACCTACCGAGGTGAACGACCGACTCCATTGAGAGTAGTGGAAATTTACCCCGCTCGCAGAATATAATTTGGAAGCGGTTGCACATAGATTTATCAAATTATTATTATTATAATATTCTTCAATTATCTTCAAAAATATAGAATTCAAATAAAAACTTTAGAGTCCCAAAATCCTCAATTTGAACTCTTTTCAAGGTAATTTAATAAGAGTACTCGATCTCAATTCCTTTCCAGGCAAATAATAAGAAAAATAAAATAACGGTATCAACAAAACATGGTGAAAACCTAGAACTACGCGTACATAGGCATAATTAGTAGCTACATATGGAATCTCGTCACTTCATGCGTACGTATCCCCCGCAAGTAAAGGTACACATCAAATCAATTCACCTATGGGGTTAATTCCCTCTTACAAAGTTAGAAAAAATTCTTACCTCGCTCTAAAGTCTCATAACCGGCTCCAACGTCTTTCCAACAACTCAAATCGATGCCCCACTCCAAAACTAGTCAATAAATGCGCAAATCTATAAATATATACTCTAATACTCATTATAATCCAATTTATAACAATTCACTGCTTGAAAAGTCGATAAAAATCACCCTCGGGCCCACGTGTCTGAATTCCAAAATTTTTTGAAGATAAACTTTACCCATAACACCACGAACTAAAATATATAATTTATTCTAAATTTCATGTCCAATTTCCCGGTCAAAACCTACAAATACCGATTTTTAGGTTTTTCTTTTAAATCCCAAATTTCTACAATTTTTCAAGTCTAAATCCATATATAATCCATGTATTTAACTTGTAATAGATGGGAATTACTTACCTTGACATAGATGACAAACATCTCCCTTGCAAGAGCTCAAAAAATCGTTCAACCAAATGAAAATAGAGGATAATGGCCACATCCCGTCTTTTAAAAACCTTACTGCCCAGGCGACCCTTCATTGACATTATGGACCTACTCCAACTTCCGGAATCGAAATCCGGCCTTGATATCAAAAATCCCACTTCCGGTTAAACTTCTCAAAAACCTTCAAATTTGTAACTTTCTCCAAATGACTCAAAATGACCTACGGGCCTCCGAGTCCACTTCCGGACATCAATAACATTGAAATACACTTCAACCCAAATTTATGAAATTCTTCCAAAATGCCAACTTCTACAATAGGCGCCGAAACGCTCCTAGTTCATCCAAAATCCGATCCTGACATACGCCCAAGTCCAATATCATCATACTAACCTGTTAGAGCCTTCAAATCCCAGTTCTGAGGTCGTGTACTCAAAGATAACACTTTAGTCAATTCCTCCAACTTAAGGCTTCCGAAATTAGAATTATCTTTCCAAATCAACTCCGAACTTCCAAAAATTCAATTCCGACCATGCGTACAAGTCATAATACCCTAAGTGAAGCTGCTCCCGGCCTCAAACCACCGAACGACGTACTAGAGCTTAAAATGACCGGTCAACTTACATTGTTAATCAATGTTATTTGTATTATTTGAAACCATGATTGATGATTAATTTTATCATTTAAAATTAAAACTTTAGTTTTGGAATTTTTTTTGTAATAAAGACTTAAAAGGGTACAATACACTTAACATTTGGGATAGCATTTTCATTTGAGACCTAAGGAAGAGAACCGTTTTCTCCTCATCACGTTTTAATAAATTGAAAACTTGGACTACTACTTTTCTTTTAAGAAAGTGACTTAGGTTGGATTTTATTAAGGAGTTTCAATGATCTTGACTTTGGTAAATTTTGAAGACAAACAAAAAATATTTGTTTTCCCCAAGGTGCAAATTAGTTACGAGTTTTCATAAAAGGTCATTTATTTTAAAGCTATGCCTATTGTAACGACCCGATCGGTTGTTTCACGTATTAGGACCCCATTCCCCTAAATGAAGTTTCCCATAGTGGCTATTCGTGCTTTATGACATGCGGGGATGGGTGATTCGGGATTTGGGAGTGATTAGAGTGCTTTAGGAACACTTGGTTCCTTAACCTTGAACTATTTGGAAAAGTTTGACTTCGGTCAACATTTTTAACAAACAAGTTCGGAATCGAGTTCTGACAGCTCCAGTAGTTCTGTATGATGATTTCGGACTTGGGCGTATGTTTAGAACGGGTTTTCGATGACGCGGGAGAATTTCGGCGCCCGAAATGGAAGTCCTGATTTTCTCAAGTTAAAATTTGGTTTGGGACATGATTTTATGCTATCGAGTTCCGAACGGAATTTCGAGATCGGGAATAGTTCCGTTATGTCATTTATGACTTGTCTGCAAAATTTGAGGTCATTCCGAGTAGTATAGGCTTGTTGGGTGCATTGAAGTGAATTCTGGAATCTTAAGTTCTTAAGTTTGATTCAATTTGGTTTTGGGGTTGAATTTTGAGTTTCGTTGTTGTTTTTCATGTTCTAGAAGTTTGAGCGAGTCCGTATCATGAACACAAACTTGTCGGTGCTTTTGGATGGGGTCCCGAGGAGATCGGGTGAATTTTGGACCCCCGGGAGCTATGTTTGAAAAACCCAGATTTTTGCTATCTCGTTTCCTTCTACGGGATCGCGGAAGGAGGGTCGTGATCGCGGAGACGGAATTTGGTTGGGTTACTGATTTGTGTATGCGATTGCAGATAACTCTTTGCGATCGCGGAAGGTTGGGTCCTTGGCCTTCGCGATCTCAGCCTCTTTCTCGCATTCAAATAGAGTTAGGTCGGGGCCAGGAATATTTTCCCTTCGCGATGGCACTACTTCCTCCGCGTTCGCAGAGGTCTGGCCAGTTGGCCTTTGTGATCGCGGGCCCCATGTCGCAATCGCGATTAAAGAAATAGCTGGGCAGTTAATATATATATACGGGATTGGGTCTTTCTTTACACCATTTTCATCTTCTTCCTTGAGTTAGTGAGAGCTTCCAAGAGGTGTCACCCAACCTACTGACTAGGTAAGTAAATTCCTTACTTAACACTAGTTTTAAACATAAATTCCTAGTTAATCTCTCTTTTAAAATATAAAATTCATGAAATTGGGTAGTAACTTTAGGGATTTTTGAAGAACATGTGAATTATCCATTTAAGGACGCGAATTCAAGTATAAATCACATAATTATGATCCTTAGGCTTTGGGTGAGTGATTCCTTCGAGAATTTTCAGAATCCGAGCGTGTGGGCCCGGAGTTGGATTTTGGGAATTTCTGAAGAATGTTGAATTATGGAAAAATTAGAATAATTTTCCTACTTTGAGCGTGCATTGATGTCATTATACTATATTTGGCTAGTTGCGAGCCATCGAGGGTAGATTTCGGAGATTCGGGCGCATCTTTGATCCGAGAGGTGGTTTCGTCACGAGGTGAGTCTCCCTTTCAACCTTGTAAGGGGGAAATGTCCCCATAGGTTCCTTATTTGCTATGTATACATGTTGTTGGGGTCGCGTACGTACCAAGTGACGAGAGTTCGTATGTGGCGACTATATCGCTATGTCGGGTAGTTGTAGGACTCACGAGCATGCCACTGTGGGCCTTATTTGTATCTTGTATGTGTTATGAGTTGTAATTACTATTGAGGTGATATGGAAACGTGAAACATTATGATTTAAATCCCAATTAGCTATCTGTGGTATTGACACAGTCATGTTGAGTTCACTATTGAGTTGGTACACATATGTACCTAAATATATATATATATATATATACATATATATATATATATATATGTATATATGCACTTGTTATCGAGTCAGCACACGAGTCACAGGCATGATGCACGATCATGGGTCATCTTATCATTATCGAGTCTGCACACGAGTCGCAGGTACGATGCGCAATCGTGGGTTAGCTTATTATATCGAGTCAGCACGCGAGTCGCAGGTATGATTCGCGATCGTGGGTTAGCTTATGACCTCAGTCCCTATGACTACCCTTATGACTCCGGCGGGTCGTCTTGTCCTGGTATGTGTATGATCACTTGAGTTCTGAGTCACTTATAATTGGAGTGTCAGATATTGGTTAAGAGGAGATTTTGGTACTTTGATGTTCCTTTTTCAGTTATTATCTGTATTTCATTATTTGCTATGTACTTGTTGTTCAGTATTTCTCATGCCTATTTCTTTAGCCATATCTCATTATATATTATATTGCTGGACCTTAGTGAGTACCTAGTCGACCTCTCGTCACTACTCCTTCGAGTTTGGGCGGGATACTCACTGGGTACATATTTATTATGTACTCATGCTGCACTTCATCTTCTTTTGTACTTGACTGTACATGTCCGGAGATTGGTACATTTGATTATTAGGCCGGTGATAGATACTAATTTGAGCTGATTCGACTTCGCGGTGAGCTGCTCTTCCTGACGATCTCTGGCAGCGCCCTGGACTTTCTTTTGTCTTTTTTTTCCCGTCTACTTCATTCAGACTATGAGATTGATATATATTATCCTTGTACATTCAGATAATTGCCCGTGATACTCGTGACACTAATTCTTGGCACACACGTAGCGTATATTTTGGGTTTTGGGCTGTATATTTATTCATATGCTTATCTTTTGGCTCAGCTGTAGTATGATTTTATTTTATCTCACAGGCTATCATCATGTTAGTAATTGCTTAAAAACTGGTAGACGTTGGGATAATTAACCAAATGGGAAGGGTAACACTTGGTGTCATTCATATTGGCTTGCCTAACCCCGCCGTTGGGTGCCATCGAAACCTGAGTTAGGATTTTGGTCGTGACAACGTGGTATCAGAGCTTTAGGTTCACGTAGTCTCATGAGTCACGGGAAGACCCAGTAGAGTCTTGCATATTGGTACGGAGACATCTGTACTTATGTTCAGGAAGCTATAAGGTGTTAAGAAACTTCTCTTTGATTTATATTCTTTCGTGCAATCGATGATATACTCAAATTTGTTGTTTTGTTCTCTCACAGATGGTAAGGACGCGTGCATCCGATGTTCCTGAGCGGGGGATACCGCTGTCCCTACCGCCCGAGGTCGTGGTCGAGGCAGGGGGAGAGAACCTCCCCGAGGTAGGGGACGAGGGAGTCCCATAGCTGTACCGGTCATACCACCGGAGGACCCTACTTTTGAGGAGTAGGATGAGGGGCCTCCAGTAGCTCCCGCTCTAGCAGACTTTATGATGGCGGCCGACTTCCAGGAGGTCATGGGCCGTATGTTGAGATTCATGGACACCATGTCCCAGGCATGCATACTTCGAGTAGATCCTGCCACTTCCCAGGTGGGAGGGGGAGTCCAGACCCCTATCGCTCAGGCCACGGGACAGGCAGCAGCAACGCACCACACTCCGGGTACACCGCCCGTGGGTGGGGTTCAACCTGTAGTAGCAGCGCCAGAGCCCATGCAAGTTTTAGAGGGCCACCAGCAGAAGATGCTAGATAGATGGACCCGACTTCTCCCTCTATTCTTCGGGGGTGAGCAAGGTGAGGATGCCCAGACTTCATCGACAGGTGGAGGTATAGACTACACAACATGAGAATCTTGGAGTCGCATGGGGTCGACTTCACTACATTTCAACTAGAGGGCAGAGCTTGCCGCTGGTGGTTGTCATATCTTCTTAGCAGACGAGTAGATTCTCCTTCGGTCACCTGGATTTATATTACTCAGCTATTTTTGGACAGGTACATCCTACCTTCTGAGAGGGAGGAGCTTAGGGGTCAGTTTGAGCGGTTGGAGCAGGGACAGATGTCCGTGACTGATTATGAGGCGAGATTTTCAGAGTTATCCCGCCATGCTCTTACGATATTGCCCACTGATGCCGAGAGGGTGTGGAAGTTTGTGGCAGGCTTACATCCAAGTATTTAGACCTGTATGATCAGAGAGGTAGAAATGGGTACCCTACCAGCTTGTAGTCGAGATAATTTGACGGATTGAGGGATACCGACTGATGAGCAGGGAGAAGGGTCAGCAGGACAAGAGGTCCAAATTTAAAGGTGATTTCTGGGGTGCTCCAGTTAGGGTTAGGGGCAGGGGTCAGTTCGGAGGCGGTCAGTCCAGCAGGCCTTCATATGCAGCACCTCCACTACCTCCCAGGGGTGTTCCAGTGAGGCCTCAGTTCAGTGCCATGCTAGAGCGCTCCGACCGCCCTCCAGCCATCCACAATTCACCCAGTGATTACTCCAGCCTTCAGAGATCCTCCGGTTCCTATTTTAGTGTTGTGTCAGATGATTCTCATCCGCTTCCGACAATTTAGGAGTCTTACTCTTCAGGACAGAAGGATATCTCACATATGAGGTGCTTCGAGTGTGGGAACTTAGGCCACATAAGGAGGGATTGTCCCAGCTATCGGGGCAAGGCCGTGCAGCAGAGTCACCAGCTTGCGATTTCAACACCAGCAGTTCAACCGCCTAGAGGTGGGGGTCAGGTTGGTAGGGTCCATCCTATAAGGGAGGCCATTCCATAAGGGGGTCGATCAGCTCCAGCTCATTTTGGGGGAGCTCAGTATTCAGGTGCTACAGCCAGATTCTATGCTTTTCCGGCCAGATCAGATGTAGTGGCCTCAGACGCCGTGATTACAGGTATTATTTCAGTCTGGTAGAGTGGCTTCAGTGTTATTTGACCCAGGGTATACATACTCATACGCATTTATTGACTTGATGAATAGGGTGTTCGGGCCGTATATTGACTCCTTCGTCATTGTATTTATTTATGACATCTTGATCTACTCACGGAGCCTGGGTGAGCACGAGCAGTATTTGAGAGTTGTGCTTCAGACCTTGCGAGAGCAGAAGCTATGCTAAGTTCTCTAAGTGCGAGTTCTAGTTAGAGTCTGTGGCATTTTTGAGGCATGTGGTATCCGGAGAGGGTATCAAGGTTGATCCGCAGAAGATTGAGGTAGTTCAGAGTTGGCCGGGTCCTACTTCAGCTTCAGAGATCAGGAGTTTCCTGGGTGTTGCAGGCTATTGCCGTCGATTCGTGGAGGGATTCTCTTCTTTTGGAGCTCCATTGACTAGATTTACTCAGAAGAATGCCTCGTTTCGGTGGTCCGACAAGTGTGAGGCGAGCTTTCAGAAGCTCAAGTCAGCATTGACCTCAGCACTAGTTCTATCATTGCCTTCCGAGTCTGGGGTGTATACTGTGTATTGTGATGCTTCCCACGTCGGGTTGGGATGTGTGTTGATGCAAGACGGCAGAGTTATTGCTTATGCTTCGCGCCGGCTGAAGGTTTATGAAAAGGACTATCCTGTGCACGACTTGGAGCTGGTGGCGATTGTTCATGCTTTGAAGATCTGGCGGCACTACTTGTATGGTGTATCTTTTGAGGTCTACACTGACCACCGCAGTTTGAAACATTTGTTTAAATAGAGGGACCTTAATTTGAGGCAGCGGAGGTGGCTCGAGTTGTTGAAAGACTATGATATAACTATTCGTACCACCCGGGAAGGGCGAACGTAGTAGCAGATTCTTTGAGCAGGAGGGCAACGAGTATGGGTATCTTGGCCTACATTGTAGTCGAGGAGAGACCTTTAGATTTGGACATTCAGTCCTTGTCCAACCGCCAGGTGAGATTGGAACTTTCGGAGCCTCGTCGAGTTTTAGCTCATGTGATTGCTCAATCTTCATTATTGGGAGAGATTAAGGCTCGACAGTTTGATGATCCATGTCTGGCAGAGCTTCGGGAGACGGTGGTCCAGGGTAGGGCCAAGGAGGTCACCTTGGGCGAGGATGGTGTTCTGAGACTCCAGGGCCGATTATGTGTTCCTGATGTTGATGGCCTGAGGGAGAGGATTCTAGTAGAGGCACACAGCTCTAGGTATTTTGTTCATCCAGGAGCGACGAAGATGTATCACGATTTGAAGCAGCATTACTGGTGGAGGCGGATGGAGAAGGATATAGTGTCGTATGTGCCTAGGTGTCTCAATTGCCAGCAGGTTAAGTACGAGCATCAGAGGCCAGAAGGCCTGTTTCAGCAGATGCTCATCCATGAATGGAAGTGGGAGCGCATCACTATGGACTTCGTAGTTGGGTTACCTCGGAATTTGTGGAAGGTTGATGCGGTTTGGGTCGTTGTGGATAGATTGACCAAATGGGCACATTTCATTCCTATGGCTACTACTTATACTACAGAGAGGCTGGCTCAGATTTACATTCCAGAGATAGTCCGGTTGCATGGTGTGCCGGTGTCTATTATATCAGATCGGGGTCCTCAATTCACTTCGCACTTATAGAGAGCTTTGCACAGTGATATGGGCACCCAGATAGACCTCAGTTCAGCATTTCACCCTCAGATCGATGGCTAGTCAGAGCGCACAGTTCAAATTTTGAAGGATATGCTCAGGGCATGTGTGATTGATTTTGGGGGTCAGTGGGACCAGTTCTTGCCTTTGGTGGAGTTTGCATACAATAATAGTTACCAGTCCATTATCGAGATGGATCCATTCGAGGCTTTATATGGTCGGCGGTGTCGCTTTCCCATCGGTGGTTTGAGCATGGCGAGGCCAGGTTATATGGCACAGATCTGGTGAGAGACGCTCTAGAGAGGGTGAAGATAATTTAGGATAGGCTGCACACAGTACAGTCCAGACAAAAGAGTTACGCAGATCAACAGGCGCATGATGTAGAATTTATGGAGGGAGATAAGGTTATGCTGAAGCTTTCACCGATGAAGGGCATTATGAGATTCGGGAAGAAGGGCAAGCTGAGCCCCAGGTTCATAGGTCCATTAGAGGTGTGGAGGAGAGTCGGAGAGGTCGCTTACGAGCTTGCTTTGCCTCCGGCCTTATCGGGAGTTCATTCGGTCTTTCATGTATCCATGCTTCGGAGGTATCACGCCGACTTCTTCATGTGTTTGATTACATCACTATTTAGTTGGATGAGAAGTTGGGCTACAAGAAGGAGCCAGTTGCCATTGTTGATAAACAGGACCGCCAATTAAGGTCCAAGAGTGTTTCTACAGTAAAGGTCCAGTGGAGAGGCCAACCAGCTGAGGAGGCGACTTGGGAGTCCGAGGAGGACATGTGGGACAGATACCCAGAGCTATTCAGCACTTCAAGTATGATTCTAGACCCATTCAAGGATGAACGATTGTTTGAGTGAGGGAGGATGTAACGACCTGACTGGTTATTTCGTGTATTAGGACCCCGTTCCCCTAAATGAAGTTTCCCATAATGGCTATTATTGCTTTATGACTTGCGGGGACGGGTGGTTCGGGATTTAGGAGTGATTAGAGTGCTTTAGGAACACTTGGTTCCTTAAGCTTGGCCTATTTGGCCCAGTTTGACTTCGGTCAACATTTTGAGCAAACGACCTCGAAATTGAGTTCTAACAGCTCAAGTAGTTCCGTATGACGATTTCTGACTTGGGCATATGTTCGGAACGGGTTTTCGGTGAACCGACAGCATTTCGGTGCCCGTAATGAAAATCATGATTTCCTTAAGTTAAAATTTTGTTTGGTACGTGATTTATGTTATCGAGGTTAGAACGGAATTTTGGGACCGAGAATAGTTTTGTTATGTCATTTATGACTTGTCTGCAAAATTTGAGGTCATTCCGAGTAGTATAGGCTTGTTCGGTGCATTCAAGTGAATTCTAGAATCTTAAGTTCTTAAGTTTGATTCAATTTGGTTTTGCGTTTGAATTCTGAGTTTCGTTGTTGTTTTTCACGTTCTGGAAGTTCGAGCGAGTTCGTATCATGAATACAGACTTGCTGGCGCTTTTGGACGGGGTCCCGAGGGGCTCGAGTGAGTTTTGGACCCCTGAGAGCTACGTTTGAAAAACCAGATTTTTGCTGTCTGGTTTCCTTCTTGGGTGATTGCTCTACGCGATCGCAGATAACTCTTCGCGATCGTGTAAGGTTGGGTCCTTAGCCTTCGCCATCACAACCTCTTTCTTGCGTTCGCATAGAGTTAGGTCGGGGCCAGGCATATTTTCTCTTCGCGATGCAGGACCTCCTCCGTGTTGGCAGAGGTCTGGCCAGTTGGCCTTCGCGATCGCGGGCCCTATGTCGCGATCGCGGTTCAGGAAATAGATGGGAAGTTAATTTATATACAGGATTAGGTCATTCTTTCCCCCATTTTCATCTTCTTCCTTGAGTTAGTGAGAGCATCCAAGAGGGGTCACCCAACCTACTGCCAAGGTAAGTAAATTCCTTACTTAACACTAGTTTTAAACATAAATTCCTAGTAAATATCTCTTTTAAAATATCAAATTCATGAAATTGGGTAGTAATTTTAGGGCTTTGAACTTGTGAATTAACCGTTTTAGGATGCGAATTCAAGTATAAATCACATAATTATGATCCTTAGGCTTTGGGTGAGTGACCCCCTCGAGAATTTTCAGAACCCGAGCGTGTGGGCCCAAGGTTGGATTTTGGGGATTTCTGAAGAATGTTGAATTATGGATAAATTAGAATAATTTCCCTACTTTGAGCATGCATTGATGTCATTATACTATATTTGGCTGGTTGCGAGCCGTCGAGGGTAGATTTCGGAGATTCGGGCGGATCCTTGATCCGAGGGGTTGTTTCGTCACGAGGTGAGTCTCCTTTCCAACCTTGTAAGGGCGAAATGTCCCCATAGGTTTATTTTCTATGTATACATGTTGTGGAGGCCGCATACATACGAAGTGACGAGAGTCCGTACGTGGCAGCTATATTTCTATTTCTGGTAACTTTAGGACTCACGAGCATGCCACTATGTACCTTATTTGTACCTTGTATGTGTTATGAGTTGTATTACTGTTGAGGTGATATGGAAACGTGAAACATTATGTTATCCCAGTTAGCTATCCATGGTATTGACACAGTCATGTCGAGTTCACTGTTGAGTTGGTACATATATGTACCTATATATATATATGCACTTGTTATTGAGTCAGCACACAAGTCGCAGGCATGATGCGCGATAGTGGGGCCGCTTATCATTATTGAGTCAGCACACGAGTCGCAGATACGATGCACGATTGTGGGTTAGCTTATTATATCGAGTCAGCACGCGAGTCGCAGGTATGATTCACGATCGTGGGTTAGCTTATGACCTCAGTCCCTATGACCACCCTTATGACTCCGACCAGTCGTCTTGTCCTGGTATGCGTATGATCACTTGAGTTCTGAGTCACTTATATCCGGAGTGTCAGGTATTGGTTAAGAGGAGATTTTGGTACTTGCTGTTCCTTTTTAAGTTATTATATGGATTTCGTTATTTGCTATGTACTTGTTGTTCACTGTTTCTCATGCCCATTGCTTTAGCCATATCTCGTTATATATTATATTTCTGGACCTTAGTGAGTACCTAGTCGACCTCTCGTCACTACTCCTTCGAGTTTGGGCGGGATACCCACTGGGTACATATTTATTATGTACTCGTGCTGCACTTCTTCTTCTTCTATAATTGACTGTACAGTTCCGGAGAATGGTACATCTGATTATCAGGCCGGTGATAGATACTGACTTGAGCTGATTCGACTTCACGGTGAGCTGCTCTTCCTGACTATCATTGGCATCGCCCTAGAGTTTCATTTGTATTTTTTTCCGTCAACTTCATTCAGACTATGGGATTATATATATATATATATATTATCCTTGTACATTCACATAATTGCCTGTGATACTCGTGGCACTAGTTCCTGGCACACACGTAGTGTATAGTTTGGGTTTGTACTGTATATTTATACATATGCTTATCTTTTGGCTCAGGTGTCGTATGATTTTATTTTATGTTACATGCTATCATCATGTTAGTAATTGCTTAAAAACTGGTAGACGTTGGGATAATTAACCAACTGGGAAGGGTAACACTTAATGTAATTCATATTGGCTTGCCTAACCCCGCCGTTGGGTGCCATCGCGACCTGAGTTAGGATTTGGGTCGTGACACAGATATATATATATATATATATATATATATATATATATATATATATATATTAATTAACTATAAACCTTATTCACTATAAATTATATTTTGTTACAATTCCTCAAGTGCTATTTTTAATAAGTTTTAACTAGTCGTGATGGAACCTAACCCAACCTGCTACGTAAGCCATTTATCAACTATCCAATTCCAATGAAATTTAACAAGACAATTAATAAAAAAAAATCTTAATCTTATACATTTTCCAAGGATTGGTAGTACAAATCATGAGCTTTTAAGATTAGAACATCCAAAGATGGTATGAAATAAATACAACATTTGTTCGAAATGTACATAAACCAATTGTTATGAAGCTAAGGCTACCATGAACAAAAGGCAGCTACCACCAGAACGCATGTACATCTTCAAATCCAGCTCCTATTGATCTCAGCAATGCCAACAGCCAATATCTGCATGCAAGGTGCGGAAGTGTAGTATGAGTATAATCGGCTCCATATACTCAATAAGTAACAAACCTAACCTTAGGTTTAAAGTAGTGACGAGCTGGAACAAAGGTCGAGTCCGACACCAATAGCCAACAACAATTCATGGCAACATAGTGCAAGTAATAAAAGAAGTATCTCACAAATAGAATGCTCAACTCGTTCCTAGTTCCAGAAAATAAGCATGTTTTTCAAGTATCTCAGTCAAAACCCAAATCTTTTACCAAAATTACCAAAAAAAATATGAGTAAACTTAAAAATTGTGATTTTCCCAAAAATCCTTTAAACAATAAATAAGATGTTTTATTTTCTGATAGCATGAGAAAAGTACGTCTCTATGCCTAGATGTCATGATACAGATAAAATCATAAATTTCCCCAGAGCCGGGTAGCAAAAGGAAATGCATCACTATGCATATATCTCAAGTACACATGTCAGATGGAATGCATCTCAGTGAACAACTCATGTACTCACACTCTCAGGGTACTCAATTTCACTATCTCGCATTCTCTCTCACCATGCTCAATACTCAGCACACTCAATCATTCAGCACTGTACAATACCTATTGTGGTGTGCAACCCGATCCACATATAGCCATAAGGGCCCGTTGCAGAGTGCAACCCGATCCACATATACATATCCATAAGGCCCATTACGGTTTGAAACCCGATCCACAAATACATAGCTATAAGGCTCGTTGCAGCATGCAACCCGATCCACATATACATAGCCATAAGGCTCAGTGCACAGTTCTACCTAATTCATATATATATATATGATCAACTACGCACAGTAGGGGTGTGTTCAGACTCCAATGGGGATCCTTCAGCGCAAGTGTTATCATAACTCAATAAAACCTGCTGCGGCGTGCAGCCCGATCCCATAAATGTCATTCATATTAAGGCCCTCGACCTCACTCAGCCATTACTCTCTCTACTCTCTCATTCATGGGCTCACAATGTCATGAAACTAGCCCAAAAATGATGATATGATGTACCAATAGTTAACAATAGAGACTGAGATATGATATGTAATGAATGAATATGACTGAGTATGAAGTATCAATGAAATCCCTAAGTCAACAGCAAGAAATGACCACTATGGCTCGCAACAATACCAACATATAACGTAAACATGATCTCTAGCATGATTGATAGCTCAATTACTTAGTACGTAGAGATTTCATGGTCACACATAAGATCAGTTAACTACATAGTACCACGAAAATAACTGAGTCATAACTTACACGATGAACGCCCATTCGCCCGTCACATCAACATAAAATACATAACACGTAATTTTGGGTTTCATACCCTCAACACGAAGTTTAGAAGTGTTAGTTACCTCGTACAAGCGAATTCCAATACCGAGGAACCTAAGCGACACTCCAAAATGGCATCACGCGCGTACCACCCCACGAATGGCTCAAAACTAGCCAAAAGCAACTCAAGTACATCAAATAATTCCAAAGGAAAACATCCAATCGATAAAGGTCGAATCTTTATTCAAAAGAACAAAATCGGCCAAAATGTCCAACCCGTGCCCGCACCTCGGAACCCGACAAAATTCACAAAATTCGGCAATCCATTAAATTACGAATCCAACCATTCAATAAAGATTAAAATATAAAAAGCTGGTATGAAAATCTATTCGAAATGTACATAAACAGATTGTTATGAATCTAAGGCTACAATGAACAAGAGACAACTACGACCGGAACACAAGTACATCTTCAAATCCAGCTCTCGTTGATCTCAGCAATAGCAACAACTCTGCACGCAAGGTGCAGAAGTGTAGTATGAGTACAACCGGGCCCATGTACTCAATAAGTAACAAGCCTAAGCTTAGGTTCAAAGTAGTGACGAGCTGGAACAAAGGTCGAGTCCGACACCAATAGCCAACAACAGTTCATAACAACATAGTGCAAGTAATAAAAAAATTATCTCAGAAATAGAATGCTCAGCTCGTTCGTAGTTATTGAAAATAAGCATGCTTTTCAAGTATCTCAGTGAAAACCCAAATCATTTACCGAAATTACCAAAACAATATGAGTATGCTTGAAAACTGTGATTTTCCCAAAAATCCTTTCTAATAAATAAGATGTTTCATTATAAGATAGCATGAGGAAAGTACATCTCTATGCCTACATGTCAAGATACAGATAAAATTATAAATGCCACTAAAGCCGGGTAGAAGAAGGAAATGCATCCATATGAATGTATCTCAAGTACTTATGTCAGATGCAATGCATCTCAATGATGAACTCATGTACTCACACTCTCAGGATACTCAATCACACTGTCTCACATTCTCTCTCACAATGCTCAATACCTAGCACACTCAATCACTCAGCACTGTACAATACCTGATGTGGCGTGCATCCCAATCCACATATAGCCATAAGGCACGTTGCTGCGTGCAACCCGATCCACATATAGATAGCCATAAGGCTCGTTGCAGCGTGCAACCATGTCCACATATACATATCCATAAGGCTCATTACAGCGTGCAACCATATCCATATATATATATAGCCATAAGGCTCATTGCAGCACGCAACCCAATCCATATATATATATATATATATATATATAATCGACTGCGCTTACTAGGGGTGTGTGCAGACTCCGAAGGTGCTCCTTCAGCCCAAGCGCTATCATAAGTCAGTAAAACCTGCTGCAGCGTGCAACCCCATCCAATAAATGTCACTCGTAATCAGGCCCTCTGCCTCACTCAGTCATAAATCTCTTTAGTTTCTCTTTCACATGATCACAATGTCATGAAACTAGCCCAAAAATGACGATATGATGTAAATAGTTAACAACAGAGACCGAAATTTGATATGTAATGAAAGAATATGACCGAGTACGAAGTTTCAATGAATCACTAAGTAAATAGCAAGAAATGACCACTATGGGTCCCAACAATACCTTCATATAGAGTGACATGATCTCTAGCATGATTGGTAGCTCAATTACTTAGTACATGGAGATTTCATGGTCACACATAAGATCAGCTAACTATATAGTACCCTGGAAATAACGGAGTCATAACTTACACGGTGCACGCCCATTCAACAATACCTTCATATAGCGTGACATGATCTCTAGCATGATTGGTAGCTCAATTACTTAGTACATGGAGATTTCATGGTCACACACAAGATCAGCTAACTATATAGTACCATGGAAATAACGGAGTCATAACTTACACCGTGCACGCCCATTCACCCGTCACCTCAAAATCTAACATATAACACATAATTTGGGGTTTCATACCCTCAGCAGCAAGTTTAGAAGTGTTACTTACCTCGAACAAGCGAGTTCCAATATAGGGCAACCCAAACGATGCTCCAAAATGGTATCACACGCGTACAAAACTCTGAATGGCTCAAAACTAGCCAAAAGCAACTCAAGTACATCAAATAATTCCAAAGGAAAAAACCCAATCGATAAAGGTAAAATCATTATTCAAAAGCCCAAAATCGGCCAAAAAGTCCAACCCGGGCCTGTACCTCGAAACCCGACAAAATTTACAAAATTTGACAATCCATTAAATTACGAATCCAACCATTCAATTAAGATTAGAACATCAAATGCTGGTATGAAATAAATATAGCATCTTTCCGAAATGTACATAAACAGATTGTTATAAATCTAAGGCTACCATGAACAAGATGCAGCTGCGACCGGAACACAGGTACATCTTCAAATCTAGCTCTTGTAGATCTCAGCAATGCCAGTAGCCAATATCTGCACGCAAGGTGCAGAATTGTAGTATGAGTACGACCGGCCCCATTTACTCAATAAGTAAAAAGCCTAACCTTAGGTTCAAAGTAGTGACGAGTTGGAACAATGGTAGTGTCCGACACCAATAGCCAACCACAGTTCATAAGAAAATAGTGCAAGTGATAAAAGAAGTATCTCAGAAATAGAATGCTCAGCTCGTTCACAATTCTAGAAAATAAGCATGCTTTTCAAGTATCTCAGTGACAACCCAGATCTTTTACTGAAATTGCCAAAACAATATGAGTGTGCTTGAAAACTGTGATTTTCCCAAAATCCTTTCAACAATAAATAAGATATTTCATTTTAAGATAGAATGGGAAAGTACATCTCTATCCCTACATGTCAAGATACAGATAAAATCATAAATGTTACCAAAGCCGGGTAGAAGAAGGAAATGCATCTTTATGCATATATCTCAAGTATGTATGTCAAATGCAATGCATCTCAGTGATGAATTCATGTACTCACACTCTTAGATTACTCAATCTCACTGTCTCGCATTCTCTCTCACAATGCTCAATACTCAGCACGCTCAATCAATCGGTATTGTACAATACATGTTGCGGTGTGAAACCTAATCCACATATAGCCGTAAGGCCCGTTGCTGCGTGCAACTCGATCCACATATACATAGCCATAAGGCCCATTGCAGCGTGCAAACCAATCCACATATACATAGCCATAAGGCTCGTTGCGGCGTGCAACACGATCCACATATATATAGCCATAAGGCTCGTTACGGCGTGCAACCCAATCCATATATATATATATATATATATATATATATATATACACACACACACACACACACATACACATACACACAATCAAATGCGCTCACAAGGGTGTGTGCTGACTCTGAAGGGGCTCATTCATCCCAAACACTTTTGTAACTCAGTAAAACGCGGTGCGACGTGCATTACGATCCCATTAATGTCACTCATAATCACGCCATTGTCCTCACTCAGTCATCAATCTCTCTATCCTCTCTCTCACGGGCTCACGATGTCATAAAACTAGCCCGAAAATGATGATATGATGTATCAATAGTTAACAACAAAAACTGAGATATGATATGTAATGAATGAATATGACTGAGTAGGAAATTTCAATGAAATCACTAAGTCAATAGATAGAAACGACCACTATGTGTCTCAAAAATACCAACATATAGCCTAAACATGATCTCTAGCATGATTGACAAATCAATCACTTTAATACGTTGAGATTTCATGGTCTTAGATAAGATTAGGTAACTACAGAGTACCACGAAAATAACGGAGTGGTAACTTACACGGTGCATGCCTAGATTCCCCACACCTAGCATGTGCGTCACCTCAAAATCAAACACATAACATGTTATTCGGGGTTTCATACCCTCATCACCAAGTTTATAAGTGTTACTTACCTCGAACAAGCAAATTTCAATACTGAGCAAACCAAGTGACGCTCCAAAATGCTATCACGTGCATACCGACCTCCGAACGGCTCAAAACTAGTAAAAAGAAACTCAAGTACATCAAATAATGCCAAAGGAAACAAACCCAATCGATAAAGGTCAAATCGTTAATCAAAAGACCAAATCAAAAAGTCCAACCAGGGCCCGCATCTCGGAACCCGAAAAAACTCACAAAATCTGACAACTCATTTAGTTACGAGTCCAACTATTTAAATAAGATTAGAACAAACAAAGATGGTATGAAATAAATACAATATCTATTCGAAATGTACATAACCAAATTGTTATGAATCTAAGGCTACCATAAATAAGAGGCAGCTACGACCGGAACACAGGTACATCATCATATCCAGCTCCCTTTTGATCTCAACAACGCCAACAGCTAATATATGTACGCAAGGTGCAGAAGTGTTTTACGAGTACAAGCGGCCCCATGTACTCAATAAGTAACGAACATAACCTTAGGTTGAAAGTAGTGGCGTGCTGGAACAAAGGTCGGGCCAGACACCAATAGCCAACAACAATTCATAACAACATAGTGCAAGTAATAAAAGAATTATCTCAAAAATAGAATACTTAGCTCATTCACGGTTCTATAAAATAACCATGCATTTCAAGTATCTCGAAGAAAATCCAAATCTTTTACCGAAATTGCAAAAAAAATATGAGTATTCTTGAAAACTGTGATTTTCCCAAAAATCCTTTCAACAATAAATAATATGTTTCATAATAATATAGCATGAGGAAAGTACGTCTCAATGCCTACATATCAAGATACAGGTAAAATCATAAATGTCACCAAAGTCGGGTAGTAGAAGGAAATGCATCTTTATGCGTGTATCTCAAGTATGCATGTCAAATTAAATGCATCTCAGTGATGAATTCATGTACTCACACTCTTAGAGTACTCAATCTCACTATCTTGAATTCTCTCTCACCATGCTCAATACTAATAACACTGAATCACTCAGCACTGTACTATACTTGTTGCGGCGTGCAAGCCGCTCAACATATAGCCATAAGGCCCGTTGCAACGTGCAACCCGATCCATAGATACATAGCCATAAGGCCCATTGTAGCGTAAAAGCCCATCCACATATACATATCCATAAGGCTCGTTGTGGTGTGCAACCCGATCCAAATATGCATAGCCATAAGGCTCGTTGCGGCGTTCAACCCAATCCACATGTATATATATAATCAACTGCGCTCACTAGGGTGTGTGCAGACTCCGAAGGGGCTATTTCAGCCCGAGCTCTATCATAACTCAATAAAACTCGTTGCGGGGTGCAGCCTGATCCCATAAATGTCACTCATAACCAGGCCCTCGTCCTCATTCAATCATCAATCTCTCTAGTCTTTCTCTCACGGGCTCACAATGTCATGAAACTATCCCGAAAATGATGATATGATGTATCAATAGTAAGCAATAGAGACTGGAATATGATATGTAATGAATGAATATGACTCTGTACGGAAATTCAATGACATCACTAAGTAAACAGCAAGAAACGACCACTATAGATCCAAACAGTACCAACATATAGCCTAACACTACCAGAAAATGGGCCTATTGCAACAGATGTTTTGGCAACAATTCAGAAACCGTTTCTATAGATAAGTTGTTGGAACGGTTCTAACCGTTGCAATATTACATGGGTAATACTAGCACACTTTGACTATAAAACCGTTACCATTAATTAGAAATCGTTCCCATAGGGTTTTATTTTTTGCAACACTTATAATAACCGTGCCAATAAATATATCTATTTCCACGGATCTTGAAAAAAAATGTAATGGGAAGGGTTACTATTTCCCTCCTAAAATTTTGGCCCCCTGAATTTTGGTAAAAGTGGCGCTAGAAACCTTATTTGCAGCACAATATATTTTTCACTTTATTAATGGGACTAGTTATGAAATATAATAAGTTTCTATATCTATATCTAATTAGTAATAAAACAATTAAAAACGAGAGCATCACAGTCATCTCCTTCACCCAAACGCTGTAAGTAACAACGATGAAAGGCAGCCATCAACCGTCGACTCTGCCACCATCCTACCGTTAACCTCAGCTGTAGAACCTCCGACTCTATAACAACTACGGCTGTCAAAAACCACTCCTTCTACGGCCCTCGATAACAACCACCACCCTACCGTCGACAAAATCATTCCAGCTCTTCGACTAGTTCCGAGATTTGATTTTCTTTTTGCTTCACCTATAAAATTTATCTCCTCCACCCCAAACAGCTACCTCCTTCTATTAACCCAAGCTCCACCTTTTCAAATAGTCCCAAATTTTAGGGTTTTTTTCTCAACTAAGCTCGACCACGTCGTTTTGCAATTTCTCAATAGTCTATAATTTTCAGATTCAATTAGTGAGGAAGATATTGCAACTGATACCTGTGGGATATATCGCAGTAAATTTTTTGATTTTCAGATTTTGCATTTTATTTTCCAAAGCCTCACACTAGTTCTTAGAATAGAATTATTTGTATTGCCATACTCTTGTACCAATGTACTGATGAACAACATTTGGAAATTATGTAACAAAATAGAAAATTCTTATTTGGTACACTAGTTGATGAAATTAGAAAATTAACGAGCTACTTCCCGTGTTAGCCTAGCAGACTTAATATCTGCTTCTCCTGTGTTACTTTTTCTAAGTGAGATATTTTATATGTTTTGACAAGTTCGAGCTGGTGTAGTCGGGTATCCAAATGTTGGTAAGTCATCTCTGGTAAATCGTTTGCTGAAGCATCGGATCTGTCCTGCAACCCCAATACCAAGAGTTACCAGAAAGCTGAAGTATGTCCCGAACTCCTTACTCTTTCCTTTTTCTGTAAGTTCGTTGGCTACATTATTGATTCTATTTTTTTAGTCTTGGTATTTTCCATGATAAAGTTCTGATTAGTCAGATTTTAGTTGAATTTTTTTTTATCTTTGTTGAGATTTGAGATTGTGTTTTAGCTGAATTGTAATTGATATCATGGCCAAAGTAAGCTAGAAATTTCAGTTGTGTTTCATTAGTTTCTGCAGGAATTGTATGCTGTTTCTAATCAGTTTTTCAGCACAATGTTGACAACAAAAATCTGCTCAGTTTAGGTTTCTGAAGTTATTGGACAGTTTTGATAGTTGTTGCAGCTTGAATTAGATCAATTTTTGTGCAGTTTGTAAATCATGCAGTCTTCTGAAGTCAGTTTTCCCAGTATTGGACAACTATTGGGTTTGGGATGGATTCTGCTATTCTCCTGCTTTTTTCGAGCATAATTTCTGCACTTTTGCAAACATTGATTTGAGACTGAAAAAATTATTTTAAGTTTGGCATTGTTTGCAGCAGTATTCTGAAGGTTCTGGTGGAACAAAGTTCTGGAAAGTGAGGTTGTTTGTCATCCAGTTTTGAGTAGTGCTTGGCAGCCAAATTCTACACTGCAAATCTACAGGTACAAACTACTCAAAATTGAGCATGAAATTAATTCTTGGTGACTCTATAACAAGGTAATGATCTGTTTTAGCATTTTCATTTAGAGTGGAGGAGAGGGAAGTTGTATATTGTATAGTTTGGTGGGATACTGGAGTTACTCGTCGATCTGTTTTTAATCATTGTTGTTTTTTCTTAGTGGTGAAATTAGCTGGGAGCTATCGCCATTAACATCATATTTCATCAAAAAAGAAAGTTTACTACGACGATTTTTGGCAGTCTATAGGAAAGAAAATTCCACCATACATCGGTCAGGATAGATATCATAACTTGGTAACTAGAAAATGCTAAATTGTGAGCTTAAGATATAAATTCTTGGATCTATCAGCTTCCTTGTGCCATTTCATTTGTTCCCATGGGCCTTCATCCCTTCTACAGAAGTAATAAAGAACAAAAGATCAAAATGTAAGGGAAATCACTTTCTTAACCTTACTTTACCATTTGTACGTATCATTTTTGTACTACAATATCAAAATCAATTTCAGCATGATAAAATTTGCATATCGCAATGGTAACTAAAAAGTATCTGGACTTGAACACTTCATTTCTTCAGTTTTACTTTTAAACGGCCTGATATTTTTGCCCTCGACAATTGAATATTCAAATATAGTAAAGGTAGAGTTTAAGTTAATTATATACAACCTACGTAATGTATTAAATTTTTACACCATCGAGTCAACTTTTTCTATTGTTGTATATAACCTGTCTTATTTTAATAATTGCAAATCTCACATTTTAAGGAGTCTTACCTATCGATATCCCTTGAATGGTGTAAAATATTCCACACTTAAACTCGATAGTAAATGGATTAGTGCATAACATTATGCAAAAAAATGAAGTGGTTCGTTAAAACTGGATTTAATCTTACCAAAAGATGACGTTGGAGATAAAGTGGAAACAGAAGGAAGTTCCATGAGTTCGCTGAGTTGAGAATACATATGATTGATGTAACGACCCGACCGGTCATTTTGTGAGATTTACCCCGTTTCCCCCATTTCTGCATTGTTATGAATTTAAGGCTACCATAAACAAGAGGCAGCTACAACTGGAACACAGGTACATCATCATATCCAGCTCCCTTTTGATCTCAACAACGCCAACAGCTAATATATGTACGCAAGGTGCAGAAGTGTTTTACGAGTACAAGCGACCCCATGTACTCAATAAGTAACAAACTTAACCTTAGGTTGAAAGTAGTGGCGTGCTGGAACAAAGGTCGGGTCCGACACCAATAGCCAACAACAATTCATAAGATCATAGTGCAAGTAATAAAAGAATTATCTCAAAAATAGAATACTTAGCTCATTCACAGTTCTATAAAATAACCATGCATTTCAAGTATCTCAGTGAAAATCCAAATCTTTTACCGAAATTGCAAAAAGAATATGAGTATGCTTGAAAACTGTGATTTTCCCAAAAATCCTTTCTACAATAAATAAGATGTTTCATAATAATATAGCATGAGGAAAGTACGTCTCAATGCCTACATAACAAGATACAGGTAAAATCATAAATGTCACCAAAGTCGGGTAGTAGAAGGAAATGCATCTTTATGTGTGTATCTCAAGTACGCATGTCAAATGCAATGCATCTCAGTGATGAATTCATGTACGCACACTCTTAGAGTACTCAATCTCACTATCTCAAATTCTCTCTCACCATGCTCAATATTCATCACACTCAATCACTAAGCATTGTACAATACTTGTTGCGGCGTGCAAGCCGCTCCATATATAGCCATAAGGCCCGTTGCAACGTGCAACCCGATCCACATATACATAGCCATAAGGCCCATTGCAGCGTAAAACCCCATCCACATATACATATCCATAAGACTCGTTGTGGTGTGCAACCCGATCCACATATGCATAGCCACAAGGCTCGTTACGGCGTTCAACACCATCCACATGTATATATATAATCAACTGCGCTCACTAGGGTGTGTGCAGACTCCGAAGGGGCTATTTCAACCCAAGATCTATCATAACTCAATAAAACTCGTTGCGGGGTGTAGCCTGATCCCATAAATGTCACTCATAACCAGTCCCTCGTCCTCATTCAGTCATCAATCTCGCTAGTCTTTCTCTCACGGGCTCACAATGTCATGAAACTATCCCGAAAATGATGATATGATGTATCAATAGTAAGCAATAGAGACTGGAATATGATATCTAATGAATTAATATGACTCAGTACGTAATTTCAATGAAATCACTAAGTAAACAGCAAGAAACGACCACTATAGGTCCAAACAGTACAAACATATAGCCTAACACTACCAGAAAATGGGCCTATTGCAACAGATGTTTTGGCAACAATTCAGAAACCGTTCCTATAGATAAGTTGTAGGAACGGTTCTAACCGTTGCAATATTACATGGGTAGTACTAGCACACTTTGACTATAAAACCATTGCAATTAATTAGAAACCGTTCCCATAGGATTTTATTTTTTGCAACACTTATAATAACCGTGCCAATAAATATATCTATTGCCACGGATCTTGAAAAAAATGTAATGGGAAGGATTACTATTTCCCTCCTAAAATTTTGCCCCCCTGAATTTTGATAAAAGTTGCGCTAGAAGACTTATTTTCAGCACAATATATTTTTCTCTTTAATAATGGGACTAGTTATGAAATATAATAAGTTTCTATATCTATATCTAATTAGTAATAAACCAATTAAAAACGAGAGCATCACAGTCATCCCCTTCACCCAAACGCTGTAAGTAACAACGATGAAAGGCAGCCATCAACTGCCGACTCTGCCGCCATTTTACCGTTAACCTCAGCTGTAGAACCTCCGACTTTGTAACAGCTACGGCTGTCAACAACCACTCCTTCTATGGCCGTCGATAACAACCACCACCCTACCGTCGACAAAATCATTCCAGCTCTTCGACTAGTTCCGAGATTTATTTCTTTTTTCTTCACCTATAAAATTTATCTCCTCCACCCCAAACAGCTACCTCCTTCTATTAACCCAAGATCCACCTTTTCAAATAGTCCCAAATTTTAGGGTTTTTTTCTCAACTAAGATCGACCACGTCCTTTTGCAATTTCTCAATAGTCTATTGTTTGCAGATTCAATTAGTGGGGAAGATATTGCAACTGATAGCCGTGGGATATATCGCAGTAAATTTTTTGATTTTCAGATTTTGCATTTTATTTTGCAAAGCCTCACTCTAATTATCAGAAAAGCATTATTTATATTGCCATACTCTTGTACCAATGTACTGATGAACAACATTGGGAAATTATATAACAAAATAGAAAATTCTTATTTGGTACACTAGTTGATGAAATTAGAAAATTAACGAGCTACTTCCCGTGTTAGCCTAGCAGACTTAATATCTTCTTCTTCTGTGTTACTTTTTCTATGTGAGATATTTTATATGTTTTGACAGGTTCGAGCTGGTGTAGTCGGGTATCCAAATGTTGGTAAGTCATCTCTGGTAAATCGTTTGCTGAAGCATCGGATTTGTCCTGCAGCCCCAATACCAAGAGTTACCAGAAAACTGAAGTATGTCTCGAACTCCTTACTCTTTCCTTTTTCTGTAAGTTCATTGGCTACATTATTGATTCTATTTTTTTAGTCTTGGGATTTTCCATGATAAAGTTTCGATTAGTCAAATTTTAGTTGAATTTTTTTTTATCTTAGTTGAGATTTGAGATTGTGTTTGAGCTGAATTGTAATTGATATCTTGGCCAAAGTAAGCTAGAAATTTTAGTTGTGTTTCATTAGTTTCTGCATGAATTGTATGTTGTTTCTAATCAGTTTTTCAGCACAATGTTGACAACAAAAATCTGCTCAGTTTAGGTTTCTGAAGTTGTTGGACAATTTTGATAGTAGTTGCAGCTTGAATTAGATCAATTTTTGTGCAATTTGTAAATCATGCAGTCTTCTGAAGTCAGTTTTCCCAGTATTTGACAACTATTGGGTTTGGGATGGAATCTTCTAATCTCCTGCTTTTTTCGAGCATAATTTCTGCACTTTTGCAAACATTGTATGATTGATGTAACGACCCGACCGGTCGTTCAGTGAGATTTACCCCGTTTCTCCTATTGCTGTATTTTTTATGTATCACAATCTTAATTTTGACGTGTTGGGTCAGTTGGTTTGGGTCCGGAGTGGTTATAATGAGAGTTTAGGCATTTAGCCTTATAAAGTAGCCTAATAGTTGAGAAAGTCAATTGAGAGTTGACTTATTTGTAAACGAACTCGGAATGTGGATTTTATGACTCGAGTAGCTTAGGTGATTTGAGACTTAGGAGTGTGCCCAGAATATTTTTGTGATGTCCGGTGTAGAATTAGGCCTTAATTGGCGAAAGTTAGTTTTTGGCAATTCCCGGTCGATGGTGGAAATTAGGCTATCGGGGTCGGAATGGAATTCCAGAAGTTGGAACGGGTCCGTAATGTCATTTTGGATATGTCTGCAAAATTTCAGATTAATCGGAGATGTTTTTGTTAGTTTCGGCGTAGTTGGCGAATTTTTGAAGTTTCAAAGTTCTTAGGCTTGAATTTGATGTGAATTTGGTGTTTTAGTGTTGTTTTTGGTGTTCCGAAGGCTCGACTAAGTTTGAATGATGTTATGGGATATGTTGACATGTTTGGTTAGGGCCCCGAGGGGCTCGGCATTGATTCAGATGGTTGACCAGAAGTTGGAATGGATTTTGGAAACTTTCTGTTATGCTGCTGCTGGTGTTTTTGCACCTGTGAAAGTGGAGTCACAGGTGCGATCATGCAGGTGCGGAAGGGGCTGTCGCAGGCGCGACAAATTGCTGGGCAAAGAGAGGTTCACAGGTGCGAGGGGATTGTCGCACCTGCGAGGTCGCTGGTGCGGAAGGTGCATCGCACCTGCGATGCCGCATGTGCGGAGAAATGGTCGCAGGTGCGAGTTTGGTCGTTAAGTTAGTTTTTCGCATGTGCGCACCTGGGACCGCAGGTGCGGGTCCGCAGGTGCGACCAATATTCTGCAGGTGCGGAAATGACTGCGCAGAATAGTATAAAAGGACCCCCTCCGCGAAATTTATTGAATTTTCATCAATTTGCATGCAGGGGGAGTCCATTGAAGAGGGTTTTGAGAGGTGATTTCCAGATTCTTCAACTAAGGTGAGTTCTTTGATTTGTTAATCCCATTCCTATGCTATTTTTATTGAGATTAGACTTGAAAATTTAAGGTTTTGGGTAAGAAAAGTTGGAAAAATGGGAGGAAAGGAATTGGTATTTCTTTTGAAGTTTTGGAATGGCAATTGTGGTCCGATTTTAGTGTTCTTGGTATGTGTAGAATCGTGAGAGGACGAGGGTTCTAATGATGTAAAAATTTTCAGATTCCGAGACGTGGGCCGGGGGCTCGGGTTTTGCCGAATTTCGAGATTTTGTTTAAATTTGATGATTTTCGATTAGGTTGTGCTACATGAGTATATTTGATGATGTTATATGATTTTGGCTAGATTCGGTGAAATCGGGAGCCAATTTGAGGGGCAAGTGCGTTGCGGGCTAGTGTCGCGGCCCGATAGAGAGTAATGGCTATAAATCTTGTCTTGAGGGTATGAAACCCCGGACTTCGTATTTCTTGTTGTTTCTAGAATGGAGCACATGTCGGATGACGAGTATGTGGCGCGTACCAACTTTTGGATTTGACTAGGTCCTCTCCGTGGCAAATAATGAGTTGCATATTTACTCTAAACCTTATGTTTATTATGTTCTAAAAGAATGGTGTAATAACGGGAGAAAATTTTTTTATTAGCTGCTGCTGAACTAGGCCTCTTCTGGTGTCTTCGAACCTGCGAAGGTTTTTCCGCAGGTGCAGACTCGTAGACGCGTGGGCCTTGATCGTAGGTGCGATAGAGGGGAGATTAGGCTAGTGGTTGCAGGTGCGACCTGGGTTCCACAGGTGCGGGACCGTAGGCGCGACCAAACCATCGCAAGTGCGGCCCCATTGTAACTTAAGTAATTTTTGCACCTAGGATACTTTTTCCGCAGGTGCGGTACTGCAGGTGCGGTGATCGAGCCCGCAGGTGCGAATTCCCTGTGTGTTTTATTCCAAAAATCCGAGAGTTCTTCTCATTATTCTATAAATCGTGTGAGAGCTTAAGAATTGGTGATTTTCTGTGGGTTTTGAAGAGAAGGATCATAGGTAACATTTTCTAATCCTAATTCATTGTTAGCCCATTAATTCCCGTTGTTTTCTTTAGTTTAATTATAAAAAAATGGGGGGAAAACCACAGGGAAGTGATGAGATTTTTCCCAACCCGAAATTCTGAAAATTTATGGGGTTTTTCGGATCGAATTTAGATTTTTTCTGGTTGAATGAGTCTGTGAGTGAATGGGTGTCAGGAAAATTTAACTTTTACCCGATTCCAAGACGTGGGCCCAAGGGGCATTTTTGTCATTTTACCTAATTTCACGCCTTAGCTTGAATTAAACAGTATAAATCAGTTGCATGAGATGTTATTTACGATATGTAATTGTATTGTATAGATTTGGGCCATTTGGAGTAGGATACTTGTGGCAAGCGTGTGGTTTCGTTTTGATTTTGAGCCGGTTTGAGGTAAGTGGCTTATCTCACCTTGTGTGGGGGACCTTACCCCTCAGGATGCGATATTTGGTAATTGAATGCCGTGTACGTGAGGTGACGAGCGCGTACTTGTGCCAATTGTTGAAAATCTGGTTTTACTTTAAATATTTAGCGTGAGTTTCTTTCTTACCTGTTTTATTCTAATTTCAACTATAGTCTATATTAGTTTAGAAAATCAAGCCTAGTTGCCCTGAATTGCTTAATTACTTAAATTGCCGTAATTGCACTACGTGAAGCATGTTAGACTAGAATTACTTGTTGCCTTGTATTTTTTCACTCTAATTCTGAACGGCTTCTTGTTGTGCCTACATATTTACTTGGGGACTACAGGACGTTATCCCGGGAGATCCCCCTGCATGTTTACTTTGGGACTACGGGACGTTATCACGGGAGAACCCCCTGCACATTTACTTTGGGACTACGGGACGTTATCCCGGGAGATCCCCCTACATATTTACTTTGGGATTACGAGATGTTATTCCGGGAGACCCCCCTGCACATTTACTTTGGGACTACGGGAGGTTATCCCGGGAGATCCCCTTGCATATTTACTTTGGGACTACGGGACGTTATCCCGGGAGATTCACCCTGCATAGATGATGACCCTTCGGTTATACATATGATGGACTACGGGACGGTATTCCGGGAGATCCACTAGAAAGTTGAGAAAATAACAACTGGACGGTATCCTAGGAGATCCTTATTGTTACCATTGTTATTGAGCTTGTCGTACTCCGTGTTTACTCTGTTCTTGTGTTTTCTTATTGCCTTGTTTGACCTGACTTACTTCACTGCTGTATTCATTATTACTGTCTGTTTTCATACTGTAAATACCTATTATATTGTTTGACCTTAGTAGGGACCTGACCTTCCTCGTCACTACCCGACCGAGGTTACGCTTGGCACTTACTGAGTACCATTGTGGTGTACCCATGCTCTTTCCTGCACATGTTTTTCATGTGCATATCCAGGTACCTCCTCCCAGGCGCACTATCCCCGAGGTTGAATGATATAACAGAGACTTCGAGGTACATATGCCGCGTCCGCAGACCAGGAGTCTCTATCTTATTCAAGATTTTGTGACAAGTTTATCCTTCCTTACAATTGTGTAGACATTCTGGAGTTAGAGCTGTGTATTATATTCTGTTAGCTTGTGGTTCCCATGAGTTTTTGGGTTTTTGGGAAGATATTAGAGACTTCCGTATTATGTTAGGTTGTATATGCCAAGTGGCATTTATTTACAGTCTTTCTTTTAGATTGTTCCATTTTTACTTAATTGTTGCGCAAGTTATGTTGATATTCCGCATTGCTAGTCTTACCTAGTTATAGGGCTAGGTGAAATCACGACATGTTCATGGAGGGTGAACTGGGGTCGTGACAAGTTGGTATCAGAGCTCTAGATTCATAGGAGTCACAAAACACAGGACGGTTTTTTATTAGAGTCTCGCTGATCGGTACAGAGACGTGTGTACTTATCTACGAGAGGCTATGTAATTGTTTAGGACAAAAAAATCTTAACTTCATTGGTTTCCTTGTCGTGCAATATTTTTAACATCCATTCTAAACCTCTGTTTTCTATTCTCTCACAGATGGTGAGGACACGTGCTACTGGAGACGATCAGGCACTCGTGCGCCCTACTGCAGCCGCTAGAGGCCGGGGCCGGGGTAGAGGCCGAGGACGCGCATGTGGTGTAGCGTGAGCACCTGCACGAGCTGCCACCGAGGTACCACCAGCAGATCCAGCCGAGGTCCAGACACCTGACACGCCTACTTTCACTACTACTCCAGCCCTTCAGGAGACATTAGCTCAGTTCATGTCTATGTACACCACTCTGGCTCAGGCAAGGTTGCTTCCCCTTGCTGCAGCCACATCCCAGGCCGGGGGAGGAGCATAGACTCCCGCCGCCCGCACTCCTGAGCAGCGAGTGCATGTGGAGCAGGTCCTAGAGATCATTCTTGCGCTGCTTGTAGTGCCAGTTCAGCTCGAGGAAGGGTCAGCTGCTTCGGAGGACGAGTAGCGGAGACTTGAGAGGTTCAATAAGTATGAACCTCCGGTATTCACTGGACTAGCATCAGATGACACCTTGGGATTTCTAGAGGAGTGTCACCGTATTCTTGGCACTATGGGTATGGCCGGATCTTGTGGGGTTTCCTTTACTACCTTCCAGCTTCGCGGAGCCTCCTATTATTGGTGGCGCACCTATGAGTTAGACAGTCCAGACGAGGCTACTTCACTGACCTGGACCTAGTTCTCAGATATTTTCCCGAGAGAGTTAGTTCCTTAGAGCCTCAGGGATGCATGGCGCGTAGAGTTTGAGCATTTGCGCCAGGGTGCGATGACAGTTTCAGAGTATACTATCTGTTACACCAGATTGGCTAGGCATGCACCGGTTTTGGTTGCTACTGCCCGCGAGAGGGTTCGCTGGTTCATTGAGGGTACTCTCCCACCCATCAGATCTAGCATGGATCAAGAGTTGGATATTGTCATTTATTATCAGTAGGTAGTGAGCATTACTAGGAGGATCGAGGGTATGCTCGCTAGGGAGCGAGAGGAGAGAGAGGCCAAGAGGTCTCGAGAGTCGGGCCACTACTCTGGTTCCCGTACTCCAGTAGCAGTTCGACATGGTAGGGGTTATATGGTCCGCCCAGTTCATTCAGCTATTCCAGTAGCCAGCGGTACCCCAGCTCCACCCAGGCCTCAGGAGCCTTAATATACACCTCTAGTTTCTAACACGCCTCCTGAGCGGGGTGCTTTCCGAGGTCAGTCTAGCAGACCTGGCCCTAGCCAGTCACATCCGCCAAGTCATCCCAAAGCTTGTTTCGAGTGTGGTGATACATGCCATGTGGTTAGGTACTGCCCCAGACTTATTAGGCGTGCATCTTCACAAACTTTCCAGCCACAACGTGCTCAACAAGGTTCTTAGGCCATGATCACAACACCAACTGCTACCCCATCTGCCCAGCCAACTAGGGGCGGAGGTCGGGGAGGTAGAGGTCGCCCTCGAGGGGGAGGCCAGGCCAGATATTATTCTATTCCTTCTCGTACAGAGGTTTTTTCCTCCGATACTGTCATCACATGTATAATACTGGTTTGTCACAGAGATGCATCAGTTCTATTCAATACAGGCTCCACGTATTCTTATGTGTCTTCTTATTTTGCTCCGCATTTGGGTATAGACCGAGATTCTTTGGGTTCTCCTTTTTATATTTCTACTCCTATGGGGGATTCTCCTGTTGTGGACCGCATTTATCGGTCGTGTTTGGTTAATATTCGTGGTTTTGAGACCACTGCAGATTTATTGTTACTCGATATGGTGGATTTTGATATTATCTTGGGCATGGACTGGTTGTCGCCCCATATGTTATTATTGATTGTCACGCCAAGACCGTGACGCTAACTATGCCAGGTATTGCGCGTGTTGAGTGGAGTGGTACTTTATATCACACTCCTAGTAGAGTTATATCCTTTCTTAGAGCTCAATGTATGGTTGAGAACGGGTGTGCCGCGTATTTGGCTTATGTGAGAGATGTCAGTGTTGATACCCCTTCTGTTTATTAGGTTCCAGTGGTACGGTATTATCCTGATGTGTTACTAGCTGAACTTCCGGGCATGCCGCCCGATAGAGACATTGATTTTGGCATTGATTTGTTGCCGGGCACACGAACAATTTCCATTCCTCCTTACCGTATGACTCCTCCTGAGTTGAAGGAGTTGAAGGATCAATTACAAGAATTGTTTGATAAGTGTTTTATTTGACCCAGCGTGTCATCTTGGGGTGCTTCTGTCTTGTTTGTGAAGAAGAGGGATGGTTATATGTGCATGTGTATTGATTATCCCCAATTGAACAGGGTTATAGTGAAGAATCGTTATCCCTTTCCTCGTATTGATGATCTATTTGACCCGCTTCAGGGAACACATGTATTTTCTAAGATTGATTTGCGCTCAAGTTACCATCAGTTGAAGATTCGGGAGCCGGATATCCCAAAGACTGCTTTCAGGACTCGGTATGGCCATTACCAGTTTCTAGTTATGTCATTCGGGGTAACTAATGCCCCCGTAGCATTTATGCATTTGATGCACTGTGTGTTCAGCCCATATCTCGACTCGTTCATCATTGTTTTCATAGATGATATTCTTGTTTACTCCCGGAGTCGGGAAGTTCACGAGCAGCACTTGAGGATAGTGCTTCAGACCTTGAGAGAGAAGAAGTTGTATACAAAGTTCTCAAAATGTGAGTTTTGGTTGAGTTCTGTGGCATTCTTAGGCCACGTGGTATTGATTGAGGGCATTCAAGTGGATCCGAAGAAGGCAGAGGCCATGCAGAGTTGGCCCAAGCCATCCTAAGTTATAGAGATTCGCAGTTTCCTTGGCTTAGCAGGTTACTACCGCCGTTTTGTGGAGGTATTTTCATCGATTACAGCTCCTATTACTAGATTGACCAAGAAGGGTGCTCCATTTCAGTGAACAGAGGGGTGTGAGGCGAGCTTTCAGAAGCTTAAGAAAACTTTCACTACAGCCACAATCTTGATATCGCCTACTGGTTCGGGGTCTTATACAATTTATTGTGATGCCTCGCGAGTTGGCCTTGGAGCGCTGTTGATGCAAGATGGTAGAGTGATTGCCTACGCGTCCAGACAGTTGAAGATACATGAGAAGAATTACCCTTTCCATGACCTTGAGTTAGCTGCCATTGTTCATGCCTTGAAGATCTGGCGTCATTATTTGTACGGTGTGCCTTGTGAGATTTATACTGACCACCGAGGTTTGCAGTAGATATTCAGGCAGAAGGATCTAAATTTTCGCCAGTGTAGATGGTTAGAGTTTCTAAAGGACTATGACATCACTCTACTATACCACCCGGGGAAGGTCAATGTTGTGGCCGATGCCTTGAGTCGCCGGGCGGAGAGTTTGGGGAGTTTGGCATACCTTCCTGCAGCTGAGAGGCCTCTAGCCTTAGATGTTCAGTCCTTAGCCAGTCAGTTCGTGAGATTGGACCTTTCTGAGCCTTGCCGGGTATTAGCTTGTGTGGTTTCTCGGTCTTCCTTATTCGATCGTATCAGGGAACGACAGTACGATGATCCTCGTTTACTTTTCCCCAAGGACATGGTCCAGCACGGTGATGCCAACGATGTTACCATTAGAGATGACAGGGTATTGAGGATGCAGGGTCGCATTTGTGTGCCCAATGTTGATGGGCTTCGGGAGTTGATTTTAGCAGAGGCCCATAGTTTGCGGTATTCCATCCATCCGGGTGCTGCGAAGATGTATCAGGATTTGAGGCAACACTATTGGTGGCGAAGAATGAAGAAGGATATAGCAGAGTTTGTAGCCAAGCGTCTCAACTGTCAGCAGGTCAAATGTGAGCATCAGAGACCGGGAGGGTTACTTTAGCAGATTGAGCTTCGAGAGTGGAAGTGGGAGCGCATCACCATGGACTTTGTGGTTAGACTTCCTCGGACTTTGATGAAGCATGATGCTATTTGGGTAATTGTGGATTGGCTGACCAAATCATCCCATTTCATTCTGGTACTGACTACTTATTCGTCAGAGCGATTGGTGGAGATTTATATTCGGGAGATCGTTCGTCTGTATGGTATTCCGGTTTCTATTATTTCAGACAGAGGTACTCAGTTCACTTCACAGTTCTGGAGAGCCCTTCAGTAGGAGTTAGGTACCAGGGTGGAGTTGAGCACAACATTTCACCGCCAGACGGACGGACAGTCAGAGCGCACTATTCAGATTATTGAGGATATGCTCCGTTCGTGTGTGATTGAGTTTGGAAGGTCTTGGGATAAGTTCCTTCCATTGGCGGAGTTTGCTTACAACAATAGTTATCAATCCAGCATTCAGATGGCGCCGTATGAGGCTTTATAGGGTAGGAGGTGCAGATCTCCGGTGGGTTGGTTTGAGCTGGGTGAGGCCAGGCTATTGGGCACATATTTGATTCAGGATGCATTGGAGAAGGTCAAGGTGATTCAATATAGACTCCGTACAACCCAGTCCAGACAGAAGAGTTACGTGGATCGGAAGGTTCGTGATGTTTCATATATGATCGGAGAGCGGGTTCTACTTCGGGTCTCGCCTATGAAGCACGTTATGAGATTTGGGAAGAAATGGAAGTTGAGTCCGAGGTTTATTAGCCCTTTTTAGATATTTAGGCGTGTTCGGGAGGTTGCTTATGAGCTTGACTTACCTCCCATCTTGACACGAGTTCATCCGGTATTTCATATTTCGATGCTCCGGAGGTATCACGGTGACCCATCTCATGTCTTGGATTAAAGCTCAGTCCAATTAGACAAGGATCTATCATATGTTGAGGAGCTTGTAGCTATATTGGACAGGCAGGTCAGAAAGATCATGTCGAAGAACATTGATTCGGTAAAGGTTTAGTGGCGGGGTCAGCCGGCCGAGGAGGCGACCTAGGAGACTGAGCAGGATATGCGCAGCAGTTACCCTAACCTTTTCACTACTTCAGGTATGTCCTTATGCTCGTTCGAGGACGAACGGATTTTTAAGTGTAGGAGGATGTGACGACCCAGCCGGTCGTCTTAAGAATTTCCCCCCGATCCCTTATTAATTGTTTACCCCAAGTCTATTTCTGCTAAATTGAATTGCCGGGACGTTCGATTTTGAGTTTCAGAGAGTTTCGGGACACTTATTCCCTAAATGTTCAGTGAATACAATAGTTTAAATAGTCCTATTTTAACAAATATATGCCAACACATCCCAGAACCCGGTGTCACAAGTATATGATCAATTTATAAGAATTTATACAATAAGCAAAAAGCTCGTCCGATGTGATGACCCGGCCAGTCTTCTTAAGAATTAACACCTCGATCCCCTATAAACTATTATCCCCAAGTTTATTTCTGCTAAATTGAATTGCCGGGACGTTCGGTTTTGAGTTTCGGAGAGTTTAGGGACACTTAGTCCATAAATGAGAGATTAAGTGTTAGAAAGTTGCCCATAGTCGTAGCCGTGTGAAGACGGCCTCAGAATGGAAATTTTATGGTTCCGTTAGCTACGTTAGGTGATTTCGGGGTTGGGAGCGTGTTCAGAATTTATTTTAGAAGTCTGTAGCTCATTTAGTCTTGAAATGCCGAAGTTTGAATTTTTTGGAGTTTCTATTCCGATAGTGTGTTTTTTATCCGAGGGTCAGAATGGAATTCTGGAAGTTGCTGTAGTTCCATCATGTTATTTAGGATGTGTGTGCAAAATTTGAGGCCATTCGTGTGAGTTTAGACGTGTTTCGGCGTCAAATGTGGATTCTAGAATTTTCCTAAGTTCCTAGACTTGAACCTATGAATAATCGATGATTTTATTGTTATGGGACGTGTTTTTAAGGCTCAACCTAGTTCAAATAAGGAGTTAAGCTTGGTTGGTTGTTTTAATTGAGGTTCCGGGGGCCTCGGGGTTGTTTCGGATGCTTAACGGGTGAAAATTTGGGACTTAGCTACTGTTGAACCAGGCCTCTTCTAGTGTCTTCGCACCTCTAAAGGTTTTTCCGCAGGTGAAGACTCACAGGCGCATGGGGCGTGATCGCAGGTGCGATAGAGGGGAGATTAGACCAGTGGTCGCAGGTGCGACCTGGGTTCCGCAGGTGCGGGACCGCAAGCGCGACCAAACGACCGCAGGTGCGGCCTTAGTGGAATTTAAGTGATTTCCGCACCTGCGATGCTTGTTCCGTAGGTGTGGTGATCGAGACCGCAGGTGCGAATTCCCCGTGTGTTTTATTCCAAAAATTCGAGAGTTTATCTCATAATTGTAAAAATCGTGTAAGGGCTCGGGTATTGGCGATTTTCTGTGGGTTTTGAAGAGAAGGATCATAGGTAACATTTTCTAATCCTAATTCATTGTTACAAGATTAATCCCTTTTGTTTCCTTAGTTGAATTATCAAAAATGGGGGAAAACCATAGGAATTGATGAAATTTCCCCAACCCAAAAAGTTGAGAATTTGAGGGGTTTTTGGCATCGGATTTCGATTGTTTCTGGTTGAGTGAGTCCATGAGTGAATGGGTGTCCAGAAAATATAACTTTTACCCGATTCTGAGACGTGGGTCCAAGGGGCATTTTTGTCATTTTACCTAATTTCACTCCTTAGATTGAATTAAACAGTAAAAATCAGTTGCATGAGATGTTATCTACGATATGTAATTGAATTGTATAGATTTGGGCCATTTGGAGTCGGATACTCGTGGAAAACATGTGGTTTCGAGTGGATTTTGAGCCGGTTCAAAGTAAGTGGCTTGTCTAAACTTGTGCGGGGGACCTTTCCCCTTAGGATGTGATATTTGGTAATTGAATGCCTTGTACGTGAGGTGACGAGCGCGTACTTGTGCTAATTGTTGAAAATCCGATTTTACTTTAAACATTTAGCCTGAGTTTCTTTCTTACATGTTTTATTCTAATTGCAACTATAGTCTATGCTAGCTTAGAAAATCATGCCTAGTTGCCCTGAATTGCCTATTTGCTTAAATTGCCTTAATTGCACTACGTGAAGCATGTTAGATTAGAGTTATTTGTTTCCTTGTATGTTTGCACGCAAATTCTAAACGTCTTCTTGTTGTGCCTGTGTATTTACTTTGGGACTACGGGACGGTGTCCCGGGAGATCCGCCTGCATATTTACTTTGGGACTACGAGACGGTATCCCGGGAGATCCCCATGCTTCTTTACTTTGGGACTACGGGACGGTATCCCGGGAGATCGCCATGCTTATTTACTTTGGACTACGTGACGTTATCCCGGGAGATCCCCCTGCACATTTACTTTGGGACTACTGGACGTTTTCCCGGGAGATCCCCCTGCTTATTTACTTTGGGACTACGGGACGGTATCCCAGGATATCCCCCTGCTTATTTACTTTGGGACTACGGGACGGTATCCCGGGAGATCCCCCTGCTTATTTACTTTGGGACTACGGGACGGTATCCCGGGAGATCCCCCTGCTTATTTACTTTGGTACTATGGGACGGTATACCGGGAGATCCGCCTGCTTTTTTACTTTGGGACTATGGGACGGTATCCTAGGAGATTCCCCTGCTTATTTACTTTGGGACTACGGAATGTATCCATCCCCCTATACACTGATAGTGGGACTATGGGACGATATCACGGGAGATCCTTCGGATATACATATGATGGACTACGGGACGGTATCCCGGGAGATCCACTAGACAATTGAGAGAAGGACTACATGACGGTATCCTCGGAGATCCTCATTGTTACCATTGTTATTGAGTTGTTCATATTCCGTGTTTACTCTGTTCTTGTTTTTTGTCATTGCCTTGTTGACATGTCTTACTTCACTGCAGTATTCATTATTACTGTATGTTTTCATACTGTAAATCCCTATTATATTGTTTAACCTCAGTAGGGCCCTGAACTTCCTCGTCACTACCCGACCGAGGTTAGGCTTGGCACTTACTGAGTACTGTTGTGGTGTACTCATTCCCTTTCATGCGCATGTTTTTCATGTGCCGATCCAGGTACCTCAACCCAGGCGCACTATACCCGAGGTTGAGGGACATAACAGAGACTTTGAGGTACATCTGCCGCATCCGCAGACCAGAAGTCTCTATCTTATTCCAGTTTTTGTGAAAAGTTTTTCCTTCCTCACAGTTGTGTAGACATTCTGGAGTTAGAGCAATGTATTATATTTCTGTTAGCCTGTGGTTCCCCTGAGTTTTCGGGTTTTTGGGTGATATTGTAGGCTTCTGTATTATTTTGGGTTGTATATACCAAGTGGCATTTATTTACAGTCTTTCTTTTAGATTGTTCCGTTTTTACTTAATTATTCCGCAAGGTATGTTGATATTCCGCATTGCTAGAATTACCTAGTTATAGGGACTAGGTGCCATCACGACATGTTCACGGAGGGCGAACTGGGGTCGTGACATCCGAAATACAAATTGGACATTGAATTAAAAATGAAAATAAATACAGTATGAGGGAGACTCTATCAGCTGCGGATCACCTCCGGATTGTGCAGCTCGCCTAATTCTCCAAACCAGCCATGTCACTATGAAAGTACATGTGCAATAAAAAGGCACATCAAGTGTAGCATGAGTACAAAAACAATGTGTACTTAGTAAGTCGCCCGCCTAACCTCATAGAGGTAGTGACGAGGGGTCGAATTAGACCCTCACTAAGGGCCAGTACATTAATTAACAATATAAGATTGACACAATAGGCATGTAAAGGTGGTAAAGCAACATATATGTAAGACACCGAAATCCAAGTAAATACAGGAAGTAAACAAACAGTTACCACTTTCTCATTTCCCCCCAAATATCTTAAATAAACAATTTCCTCTTTATTGTTACCCCAAATACCTTATCACTTTTAGAAATCCATGAAAAAAATTTAACAAATTAACATGCGCATACGGGATAAGGTGTCATGACCCAAACCGATGGGCCGCAACGGGCACCCGATACCTTACTCGACCGAGTACCAATGTAATGTATCTTTCTTATTACATTATCATATACACGTGACATACGGGCCAAATAGGCCAACACAATCATTTACAAACTCAAAACATAGGCCGACAAGGCCGTACAGTCTTTCACATATACGACATATGTCTACAAGCCTCTAAGAGTACATAAATGTCATAAAGGTCAGGATAGAGTCCCGCCATACCAAACAATACCCGTCTAAACCATACTAACCAAACAAGAGACTCTGAAGCAAATGGAGCGCACCAACATCTTCCGCTGAGTTGATAGCCTACTTGGAGGGCTCTCGACCTGTCTATCGGGACCTGCGGGCATGAAATGCAGCGTCCCCATGAAAAAGGGACGTCAGTACGAATAATGTACCGAGTATGTAAGGCACATAATGTACATAAGAGACATGAAATAAATATAGAGTACATGACTCAACATGTAAGTCTGAATAACGTATGAATAACCTGTAAGTCTGAATAACTTAGCAGCATGCATATGCGTATGAATGTCATGTCGTGCATAGGTATATGTTTCATAACATCACTAGCCTCTGAGGGCATCCATCATATTATATCGGCCACTATGGGAAAAATCACCACCGTATACCAGTTGATCAGGTGGTGGTGAGTATATAATGCCGTAACCCTTTTCACATATCCCATATACATATATTTACATATATATGCGTATAAAACCCCATTTGGTCATGGGTCAATGCATGAAAAGTACGTAATAATCTCAATATTCCTTCCGGACAAACTTTTTCAACTGCGTATTATTCTGAGACCCATGAACAGAAAATAATAATAATTCTCATGGGGAATAGAGAATATAGACACCCCTATTATTTCTATGAAAAAATTAATTTATAGAAACTGTGTATTTGCTCGTTTCTTCAGTATAATTTAGACCGTGCCAAAAGAAAGAAGGGATAGCTTTAACATACCCGGATTAGGGAAAAATTCATATGGTAATCTTGAGAAAGATTGCACCGTACTCCCTTAGAATCGCAAAATCCCGTTGTTATAACATTATGTAGTCTGGTATGATCTTTGTAGAAAAATCACGTTGCTAATATTTTGAATAAGTTGCTGAATCATTCCTTTGAATTTGATCATAATATTGTGTATGCCTTTTGTTGAAGTTTCATCTGTATGCTTGTTTTATTTTCACAAAGTCATAAGACTTTCTTACTTTTTGAATTAAGAAAGGAATCCTTAATAGCATTTTCCACCCAAAACGAGATATTGATGTAAGTAATGACACCACCTCCTTAGGTAAGATATTGTTGGAAATGTGCTGCCACAATTCTAGAATCCCACGTGGATGTCTTGTCCCATAATGATTATCCAAAATTGTACTTAAATAATTAACCATAAATTTCTAATTAATCTGCCACTAAAATCAATAATTATCTGATAATTCATATAATTATGAATTATCTCAAATTACTTAAAATACTACTCATTTTTAACACACCATATACCCCTCACTATCATGGTCATGTGTTACCTTGTATGACACTAGTCCATAAACCGGGTATTATAGCTCGGACCGTATTTTATCCCAAATTGCCAAACTTTGATGAAACTTATTTTCTTTGATCACGTACCCTACCACCTTCATGAATTTACTTATTTCCTGTTTGAAATAGCATAATACCTATAATCTCAAAAAAATTTCCTTCCCAAACTTATGTCGATTAACATATGACAGAACTTTAACATACGAAAATACGATATGTATCATCTCCTTCACGAGATTTCATCATTTTATTTATGGCGTACTTTCATGTATGAAACATGGGGTGTAACATCATTCCACCCTTCGGCACATTTATCCTCGAGTGTTGACTGATACACTTATCATTTTCATAACCTATGTCTTCCGAATACTTTAGTACTCTCTTTGCCATCTAGCCAATTGTTCTGTGAATAATTCCAAGGCCAGGGAATCCCCCCCCCCCTTTAGGCCTCTTCTCATACCACGACTTGTGGTCGAAATCTTTTCAATCTCGTAACTGCTGCTACCTTCAACCATGTAGCATGTACTACTCTGACCTCGTAATTGCGCATATGCGACCCTTATATCCTTTTTTCTCCAGCTTTTAGTCAATCTCTAAGCCTCACTTTGTAAACATATACGAATCTTAATAAGATGTCCCTCTGGGAATCTATACTGATGTTCTTAGAATAATACTTTGTCGAACTTACAAATATTGTTATATCTTATTTTATGGACATGGTTAGTCATCCGCATGACTTTACTGCATCCATGTAGGTCATACTATACCATAACTCTTACTTCGATTTCTCGTTACTGAGGCTTGCTACCAATCTCCCGATTACTCTTTTGTTGCTTATCATATATGTATAAGTCTAAGTCCTTTAATGATTCATTATTATTGTTCACCTTAAGAAGGACAACCTACTCTCATATTATACTTTGTAACTCTTATCCATCCATTGTTGATTCACCTCAATATTGATCTACAATTTACAACAGATAACTTGAAACTTCTTATGCAATCTCTATGGCTCACGTCTTATCAGGGAACATCTGAAATGGTTAGACTGATCCACCTGGGTCGATACCATGCTTTCCTAATCGTATTTCACATGTAATTCAAATTATTATTCAAATGAAGGCCCAAACATCATCATTTATCTATCACAATTACACCCTTATTCTACTACCAGGGCATCATTTTATCTCTTTTAAATGCTACTAGTCTTAGTGTCCTTTGAGTTCATTCAGGCTATACAGAACTTTCCATAACTCAGAGAAACCATTAGGTCTCCTGTTTTCATGGGATTCATCTTGAGGACTTATTCATTCTCGTCACCTTCTCACTTGCCCTTTGTTATCCTTGCTCCTGTATTCAAGAACCTTGTCACTTCACCATACAATATCTTGCGACTTGCACATATCTATTTGTATTACTCGCAACCTTTCAATCTTTCTTGCATCATAGATTTCCTTATGTCATTCTAAAACATCAATCAAGACATCACATTGCTTCTAACTCTTCTTTACTCTCTTAATCAAGCTTCTCGATACCTAGAAACCATAGGCTGGATGACATGCCACTAATGACACCGCTACCGATACTGAATCCCATCGCTTCTAGCCTTCAATCTGAAGTATGGACTATTCCCAACCTTCTGAATCTGATTATCTCGTACATTCTTCACTTTTACCTTACTTACCTTAAAATCGTATCACATCATCTATCTCTTTCATGACCTCCTTCCCACATAGGTATAATTCATATTCATAACTTGAAGCTTTATTATAATACTTGCATCTCTGGTCTATACACAATCCGGTGGGAGCTTCGTACTGACTTCTTTTGAGGCTGGTACTTATCTAACCGGCTTCCTTGTAAAGCCATTGTAGAATATGGCTATTTACTATCTCTCTTGCACCTCTGACATTTAAAAGTGATCATGCAATGTTCTCAATCTTGATTTCTATGATTGTCTGGGTCCAATAATCAGACTCCTGATTTACTCGGTAGCTCTTTAGTTTCCTCTTCCTTCTGATTAGCCTTGATATAGGCTTAAGCTATTTTTCAATTTTCAGATCATAGTGTTAGTTATTACTTGAGCCTTTTATGCATGCTATGAGATATCCATGATACAATCTTCTAACAGTTCAATAATTTGTCTAAGACTTGGACTCAATTCTTTCTTTTAACTTATACCGAAGTCTTCTACAGTTGTATGATTATCAACATATATGCTGCATGGATAATACTCCAAAATTTTAAGTGCGTTCATAACGTAACTAACTCCGGATCACTGATCTAATATTTCCTTTCGTTCCTTCTCATCTTTCTTTAAACGTAAGAAATTACTCTTACTGGTCTTTCTGTCCCCTTATTGTATGCATACATTGTAAGGACCAGTAAAATTTTTCTTGTTTAAAAATAATGTCGAACAAGTTCCCTAGTTGTTTTATTTTGGGAATATTTGAAACAGACTTGAATTGAGTAAAAAGTACCCCGAGACATAAAGAGTACAATTTTCCAAAAAGTAGGTCTTATGTGACGCACTATGCGAATGCACAGCGTGTATGTAGACCGCATAATGGTCGCATACCTGGGAAAAATACTGCCCCATTTGAAGTCAGTTATGCGGTCCAGTATGCGATCGCATAACATATATGCGGACCACACAATTGGTTGCATACCTGGGCAGTGTGTTCGGGATTTTTGGCCTATTCTTGAGGGTCATTATGCGGTCTGATCTGCGAACCGCATGTCAGGAATGCGATCGTATTCCTGATCGCATTCTTGTGTCGGGCCCTATTTTTCTAATTTTTAAAACCCGACCCTAGTTTATTAAAAAACCCATCCCTTTATTTTTAACCATTTTCTGAACAAAATTAGAGAGAGGGGAGAGAGTGTTCTTGAGAGAGAAAGCTTCCTCTTTATCAATTGGATTTTCAAAGTCACTCAGGCCTGGAAATTTCGAGTAATCATCCTCTTCTTTATTCTAACAGGCAAGGATCCCCAAAACCCTTTTCATTAGTTTTCTGGTTTTAAAGAAAAAGGGGACTCTCATGAATTGATTCTTGAAAATATAAGTTTATACCTTGCATGCATGATCATTAATGTCCATAATCTAGTAAGAGGAAGTGGATTGGGGTAAAGTTCACAAATAATAGGTTGGCAATCTAAGGGGGAGTCACATAGCAGTTGATAAAGTGCTTAAAAAGAGTTCAAATCGTATGCATGATTCCAATTCTGAGTTGAATATGTTTAATTGTGAACTAGATTGACGGTACTAGTCGGTCCGTTGATTTGTGAGTAAAAGTTATAAAAAAGGAATTTCGACCCCAGGTATGTATGGCTAACTTTAAACTTTGTAGAATCCTTTTATTGGGTCCTAGTATTTGGTATGTGTACCTTGTTTGGAAATTTGTGAATTGATTGTTCAAATGTGTTGAGACATGAGATTCCATTCACTGATTTTCCTAGTTGATTGCCATGCTACCGTGCTGTATGAGGTTGTGAAAGGTGTTTGATATGTAATGAACGAAAGACTGATAATGTGCTCAAATGTGGGAATGTGTAAAATAGTTAAAAGTCGTACGTGGAGAGTAATGAAAACGAGTATTGTGAAACAATGTAAGTGAATTGGGCGATTATGGCAACACCGTGTTCATGAAATTACTACTCGATAAGGGTTATGGTGCCTTGGGCCCAAATAAATAAGTTGTTGATACGAAATTTTATTCCTTGAAATGGTGGTTCTTGTGATGAAATTGTTTGCGATTGTGCTGTGAATTAAAATTGTCAGGCACGGTCGGGTTGCGCACCGCAACACGATGGATTCTGGTGATAAGGGTGGCCGAGGTAATAAGGGTGGCCGAGGTAATAAGGATGGAATGTGATCGTTATCACTATTGAAATGAAAATTTATGAGCTATTCAATATGATGATGTTGAAAGGGAAATAGGAGAGATTGTGAAACTTGTTTGATTTCGGTTGTTTCCTTCCACGTGCATTGATTAATTAGTTCTATTGTTTTTCCTTAATTGTGTATTGTTTGATTGTACTTGGTATAAAGTTTGTTTATACATACTAGTACTATTCCACATTACTAACGTCGCTTTTTCTGGGGGTGCTACATCTTTTATATGGATGTAAGTGGGTCCATAGCAGGTTGCTCAGCTCGCCGTTAGTGGTGCCTTCTCATCATCCTTTTGCAGTTGTACTGGTGAGCCCCGCTTCCGCTTGGGGCCATGTGTAGTTCATGCCTTCTCCTTTTTGAGTATATTATGCATTGTACGGTATAGCCGGGGCCTTGTTGCCGTCAAGTATTGTATAAACTCCCAGTACTCTTAGAGGCTCCCTAGACACTATGTGGGTGTATATGTATATTTTGGGCAGTGGTTGTATGTACTTGTAATCGTGCTCCGTATCGGGAAGTGTTGTATCTAATATGTATAAATTGGGGAAATCTAGTATAATAATGTAACATGGGGGAAAGTTTGACTTAATGTGGTAATCACACACTTTTAAGCTTATCTCACCATTCACGTAAATAATGTATGTTATAGACACGGGGAAACGCGTTGGGTGGGAAAGACAAATCAGGTTCGCTCGACTGGGGCCACCCAGTCGAGTGCCGGTCGCATCCCTCGATTTTGGGGCATGACAAACTTGGTATCAGAGCCTAAGGTCTTAAAAATGCCTAGGATGTCTCGGAGCCGTGTATAGTAGAGCCCTTCTTATCTGTGTGTTGTCGACCACATCTATAATTTGGGGGCTACATGGACATTTATGAAACACCCTTTTTATTGTTACTCTATATAGTGCAGTGAAGTGGAAAGTGAAGATATTCTTGCCTAACTCATGCTCTTTTCCAAAATTTTCTGTGATAGCACCAAGGAAGAGAGCTCGACTCGGCCTAGAGGCCAATGCCGCCCAAAGTGTGGCCGTAAATTCTGTACTCGATGGTGCGGGTGAGAGAGAATCCCCGACCTTAAATCCATATGGCCCATCTGTTCCAGATCAGAGTGTTCCTATTCCTGCTGTGGCGGAGGGTACTACGACCCCTACCGCCGATATTCCTGATCCTTCCTCGGTTCCAGCTCCAGGTCCTGGTACTTCCGATGGAGACCTAAGGGGAGCTATTCATATGTTCACCCAGTTAGTGGCCGCTCAGGCCCAAAGATCCCATGTTGCCCTTGCATCCTCTAGAGAACAGGGAGATTCTGCCGGTTCCAGAGTCAACTAGTTTTTGCGGTTGGCCCCTCCAGAGTTCTCAGGTATTGATCTAGAGGCCGATCCGCAAGACTTTCCAGATGAATTGTACAAGACGCTTTGGGTTATGAACGCTACAGAGACAGACGAGGTTGAGTTAGCATCTTACGGGCTGAGGGGAGCATCGTATTCCTGGTTCGAGATGTGGGAGGATTCCCGTTGGGAAAGAAGTCCTCCGGCAAGATGGGATGAGTTCGTTGATGCTTTTATGGATCACTTCTTACATGCCGAGACTATGGCAGCCCGTGCTACGGAGTTTGAGGTTCTCAAGCAGGGTAATATGAGTGTGTGGGAGTACCACATAGAGTTCGTGAGGTTGTCCAACTACGCTCCTCAGTTGGTATCGACTATAGATGCCAGAGTTTGACGGTTTGTTCAGGGCCTCAGTCCTTTGGTTGTGAATGAAGCTGCTACAGCTGCCTTGCACTCATACATGAACTATGGTAAGATAGTGGGAGTAGCCCATGCCACAGAGGCTAGAAAATTTAAGATAAGGTTGGAGAGGGAGAATATTAGTCGGGCCCAGTCAGCGGGCCACTCAGGGAGTTCGGTTGGAGGAGGGAGGCCAATTTAGGGGAGAGGGCGTGGTGCAGTTAGAGATGGGGCTCGTGGTAGAGGTGGACCCAGCCGGTTCTATGCTTTGAGTTGTCGCCAGAGTGCGGAGGTTTCCCTAGATGTTGTTACAAGTATTTTGACTGTCCAAGCCCTTGATTGTTATGCTCTTATTGATCCGGGGTCCTCCTTTTCCTATGTTACCCGATTTATTACTTCAATTTTTGGGATAGCACCCGAATAGCTTCATGAGGCATTCTCTGTGTCGACTCAGGTTGGATTCCATTACAGACGCACGAGTCTATAGGAATTGTGTTGTCACGGTGTGTGGTCGAGATACCACGGCCAATCTTATCGAACTTGGGATTGTAGATTCCGATGTTATCATGGGGATGGATTGGCTTTACTCGTGCTTTGCTAAACTCGACTGCCGAACATGAATTATGAGACTAGAGTTTCCTAACAAGTCAGTTATTGAGTGGAAAGGGAATGGTGTGGTGCCTAAGGGTAGGTTTATTTCCTACCTTAAGGCCTCGAAGATGATTAAAAAGGGGTGTATTTATAACTTGGTCCAGGTTGCGGACACCACTTCAGAAGTATCTGCCCGCGAGTCCGTTTCAATCGTGAATGAGTTTCTTGAAGTGTTTCTGGTAGAGCTTCCAGGGATTCCGCCAGATAGGGAGATTGATTTCGGGATTGATGTATTGCCAGATACGCAGCGAATATCTATTCTACCATACAGAATGGCGCTAACAGAGTTGAGGGAGTTAAAGGAGAAGTTGAAGGACTTATTAGAGAAGGGGTTCATTCGGCCAAGTGTATCTCTGTGGGCCAAGTGTATCTCTGAAGGACTTATTAGAGATGGGTCGCTTCGGATGTGTATTGATTATCGGCAACTCAACAAAGTCACTATCAAAAACAAGTATCCACTGCCTCAGATAGATTATTTTTTCGACCAATTACAGGGTGCGAGCTTCTTCTCCAAAATTGATTTACGGTCGGGATATCACCAGTTAAAGATCAGAGAGCAGGATATTCCTAAGACCACCTTCAGAACTCGTTATGGCCATTTTGAATTCTTGGTAATGTCCTTTGGACTGACCAATGAACCAACGACTTTCATGGATCTTATGAAACGGGTTTTCAAACCGTTTCTGGACAACTTCATGATTGTTTTTATTGATGACATCCTTGTCTACTCGCACAGTTGGGAGGATCATGCTAATCACCTCAGGGCAGCTATGCAGACTCTTCGTCAGCAGCAATTGTATGCCAAGTTTTCAAAATGTGAATTTATGTTGGAGTCAGTCACATTTTTGGGTCATGTTGTTTCGAAAGAAGGGACTAAGGTTGACCCCCAGAAGATTACAGCGTCGAAGAATTGGCCAAGACCAACGACCCCGATGGAGATTCGCAGTTTCTTGGGTCTAGCCGGGTATTATCGGAGGTTTGTGGAGGGTTTCTCTACCCTCTCCTCCCTATTGACTAAATTGAAGCAGAAGGCAACTAAGTTCTAATGGTCCGATGATTGTGAGAAGAGCTTTTAGGAATTGAATTCAAGATTGACTTCAGCACCGGTGTTGACTTTGCCAAAAGGCACGGAGGGATTTGGTTTCGGATGTGTGTTGATGCAACATGGGAAGGTTATAGCCTATGCTTCCAGGCAACTCAAGAATCACGAGAAGAATTATCCGACGCATGATTTAGAACTCGCGGCAGTTGTATTTGCATTAAAAATCTGGCGGTATTATTTGTATGAGGTCCATGTGAATGTGTACTCAGACCACAAGAGTCTCTAATATTTGTTCAGGCAGAAGGATTTAAACTTAAGGTAGCGGCGATGGTTAGAATTGATTAAGGATTATGATATGAACATTATGTACCATCTAGGGAAAGCAAACGAGTGGCCGACGCTCTCAGTTGGAAGTCTATGGGTAGTCTGGCTCATTTGGAGGAAGATCAGAGTCCGTTGGTTCGAGAGGTTTGTCAGTTGGCTAGCCTGGGGGTCTGCCTCTCGACCTCAGCTGAGGGGAAGGTTATGGTGCATAATGGGGCAGAATCATCAATTTTAACGGAAGTCACGGAGAAGCATTTATGGATCCTTCTTTGGCGCAGCTGAAGGAGGAAGTTTTGAATAGCATGGTTTCGACATTTTCGCTCGGGAGCGGTGATGGTGTTTTGCGGTGTTAGGGAAGGTTATGTGTTCCCAATATGGATAGTCTTCGGGAGAGGGTGATGGCAGAAGCTCACAATTCCAGGTATTTCGTGCACCCAGGTTCTACGAAAATGTATCAAGATCTCCGGGAAATTTATTGGTGGAGAGGTATGAAAAGAGGTGTGGCGGACTTTCTATCTAAGTGTTCGAATAGTCAGCAGGCGAAGGCCGAGCATCAGAGGACTGGTGGGTTAACTCAACTTATGGAGATTCCAATGTGGAAATGGGAAATGATCAATATGGATTTAGTGGTTGGGTTACCTTGCACTCAGCATAAGTTCGACTCAATTTGGGTGATAGTGGATCGACTCACGAATCAGCTCACTTCTTGCCGGTCAAGTCCACCGGTACTGCAGAACAGTATGCTCAGTTATATACCAAGGAAATAGTCAGGCTTCGTGGCACTCCAGTTTCTATTATATCAGACTGAGGGTCCAAGTTCACAACTAATTTTTGAAGGAAATTTCAGCAAGGTTTGGGTACTCCGGTAAATCTCAGCACACATTTCCACCTGCGGACGGATGGTCAGGCGGAGCGGACTATTCAGACCCTTGAAGATATTTTAGGACTTCAAGGGTAGTTGGGATGATCATTTACCGCTTATTGAATTTGCTTACAATAACATCTTTCACGCTAGTATTCAGATGGACCCATTTGAGGCATTGTACGAAAGGAGGTGTAGATCTCCGATTGCGTGGTTTGAGGTTGGTGAAACATAATTGTTAGGGCCAGATCTTGTGCACCAAGCATTGGAAAAAGTCAGAGTCATTCTAGAGAGGATGAAAACCCCTCAGAGCCGTCAAAAATCTTGTGCAAACGTTCGTCGAAGAGAATTGGAATTCAAAGTTGATGATTGGGTATTCTCGAAGGTATCTCCCATGAAGGGAGTGATGCAGTTTGGGAGCAAAGGGAAATTGAGCCCAAGGTATGTCGGGCCATATCAGATTGCTCAAAGGATAGGACAAGTGGCTTATAGGTTGGAATTACCCCATGAATTGTCATTAGTGCACCCGGTGTTCCACGTGTCCATGTTGAAGAAAGTGGTTGGAGATCCATCAGTCATCGTGCCAGTTGAGACCATTGGGGTTAATGAAGAATTATCATATGAGGAGGTTCCTGTTGCTATCCTTGATAGACAAGTCCGTAGATTGAGGAACAAAGAGATTGCTTCAGTTAAAGTATTGTGATGAAGTCAGCGCGAGGAAGCCACGTGGGACGCGGAAAATGAGATGAAAGAAAGATATCCCCACTTATTTGAATAAGTCTAGTAGTGATGTCAGAACCCTCTCCTCTAAGCAAACTATACTTTACATTCGGTTCTGAGCAAAAGCACCCCATCTTGCCCTAGTTGCCTTATTGCTATAATTTCCCAATGTGTGCTAAAACCGAACTCGCTGTTCTATTTGGGGTAGTGTGCAACCCTTGAGGTAAATGAACGTTCTGTGAAACATATGTTCTATGAAAGTGATTAATGGTATAACAGGTTGGTAGTAATTAATTGAAATGAATATAGTAAACTAAAGTGATTGGGTTGTATGGGACTCATTAAAACGACCAAGTTATATACAAAAATGCGAACCATGAGAAAATTTGTGATATAAGAGGAAAGAACTATGTGTAGTTGACAAAATAATTCAATATCTGCAAATTGTTGGAGTAACAACGTTGTGTGTTAGTTATTGGGTGATTAAAACTGTGTAATGGTGCTTGGAAATGTGTTTCGGGGGCTCTCTGGCAGGTAGATAGGTCTAATTACAAAGGGAACTCTGNAACCTGAATTGAGTAAAAAGTACCCCGAGAGTTAAAGAATATAATTTTCGATAAAGTAGGTGTTATGCGATGCACCATGCGATCGCACAGCGTGTATGCGGACCGCATAATGGTCGTATACCAGGGCAGAATACTGCCCCATTTGAAGTCAGAAAAGCGATCCAATATGCGATCGCATGACGTATATGCGGACCACACAATTGGTCGCATACCTGGGCAGTGTGTTATGGATTTTTGGCCCATCTTTAGGTTCATTATGCGGTCCGATCTACGAACCGCATGTCAAGAATGCGATCGCATTCCTGACCGCATTCTTGTGTCGGGCCCTATTTTTCTAATTTTTAAAACCCGACTCCAGTTCATTAAAACACCCCTCCCCTTCATTTTTAACCATTTTCTGAACAAAATTAGAGAGAGGGGAGAGATGGGAGAGAGTGTTCTTGAGAGAGAAAGCTTCCTCTTTATCAATTGGATTTTCAAAGTCACTCAGACCAGGAAGTTTCAAGTAATCATCTTCTTCTTCATTCTAACAAGTAAGAATTCCCAAACCATTTTCATTAGTTTTCTGGTTTTAAACAAAAGGAGGACTCTCATGAATTTATTCTTGAAAATATAAGTTTATACCTTGCAAGCATAATCATTAATTTCCATAATCTAGTATGAGGAAGTGGCTTGGAGTAAAGTTCACAAATAAGGGGTTTGCAACCTAGGGGGGAGTCACATAGCAGTTGATAAAGTTCTTAAAAACAGTTCAAATTGCATGCATGATTCCAATTCTGAGTTGAATATGTTTAATTGTGAACTAGATTGACGGTACTAGTCGATCCGGTGATTTGTGAGTAAAAGTTAAAAAAAAAAAAGGAATTTCGACCCTAGGTATGTATGGCTAACTTTAACCTTTGTTGAATCCCTTTGTTGGGTCCGAGTATTTGGTATGTGTACCTTGTTTGGAAATATGTGAATTGATTGTTGAAACGTGTTGAGACATGAGATTCCATTCCCTGATTTTCCTAGTTGATTGTCATGCTACCGTGTTGTATGAGGTTGTGAAAGGTGTTTGATGTGTAATGAACGAAATATTGATAATGTGATCAAATGTGGGAATGTTTAAAATAGTTAAAAGCCGTACATGGAAAGTAATGAAAAAGAGTATTGTGAAACGATGTAACTGAATTGGGCGATTATAGCAACACCGTCTTCATGAAATTACTACTCGATAAAAGTTATGGTGCCTTGGGCCCAAATAAATAAGTTGTTGATATGAACTTGTATTCGTTGAAATGGTGATTCTTGTGATGAAATTGTTTGTGATTGTGCTGTGAATTAAAAATTGTCAGGCGGGGTGCGGTTGTGCGCCGCAATACGAAGTAATAAGGCTGATGGGTTGTGGTGATAAGAGTGGCTGAGGTAATAATGGTGGCCGAGGTAATAAGGATGGAATGTGATCATTATCACTATTAAAATTAAAATCTATGAGCTCTTGAATATGATGATGTTGAAAGGGAAAAAGGAGAGATTGTTAAACTTGTTTGATTTTGGTTGTTTCCTTCCACATGCATTGATTAATTGGTTCTATTGTTGTTCCTTAATTGTATATTGTTTGATTGTACTTGGGATAAAGTTTGTTTATACATACTAGTACTGTTCCACAGTACTAACGTCCCTTTTGCCGGGGGCGCTACATATTTTGTATGGATGTAGGTGGGTCCATAGCAGGTTGCTCAGCTCGCCGTTAGTGGTGCCTTCTCCTCATCCTTTTTAGCTCTACTAATGAGCCCCACTTCCTCTAGGGGCCATGTGTAGTTCATGCCTTCTCCTTTTTGAGTATATTATGTATTGTAAGGTATATCCGGGGCCTTGTTGCCGGCAAGTATTGTATAAATTCCTAGTACTCTTAGAGGCTCGGTAGACACTATGTGGGTGTATATGTATATTTTGGGCAGTGGTTGTATGTATTTGTAATCGTGTTCCGTATCGGGAAGTGTTGTATCTAATATGTATGAATTGGGGAAATCTAGTACAATAATGTAACATGGGGGAAAATTTGACTTAATGTGGTAATCACACACTTTTAAGCTTATCTCACTGTTTCAAATAAATAATGTATGTTATAGACACGGGGGAAACGCGTTGGGTGGGAAAGGAAAATCATGTTATCTTGACGGGGGCCACCCGGTCGAGTGCCGGTCGCGTCCCTCGATTTTAGGGTGTGACATACATAGCTTACCTTGAATATCACTTCTGATTTTTAATTCCCGTTCATTAGCCATGGTAGGTGCCATTTACTTACTAAGTGCATACAATATTGTTGTGAGAGAGTTGTTATAAGACCATTTCCTCCTTAGGTTACTGAGCTTAGGTTTAAGCCTTCTTTCTTACTTCCTCAACTAGTGTTTCATTGTAGTACTTAGGGAGGATCCTCTTACTCTTGTAAAGTTGTGAGCTTATTACGGTCCCTATTGACGTCCTTCCTTGCCTATAATTATTCGTAGTTACTTATCTCCACGCGCTTGTGCTTGTAGGGTTGCCTTTAAACTAATATTTTCGCTGTCTTTCGAGTGGCACTCTCTTCCATTCCCATTATACTCATACAGTACCTTTAACTACCCAAATCCTATTTGAATATATATATCTTTGAATATTATAATGATATTACTGCGAGGGTGAATTTATTATATTGGGTTCTACTATTTTTATCTTACACGATCTGATGACTTGTCTGTAACCTATAGTTTAGCCATAACTGAGATCTTCCTGACCAATTACTAACTAATGATTGGCCCATTCTCATATCAATATTCCTCGTAATCTTTCTTAGGTTATTTCCTTCGTCTTAACTTATGTCTCGCACTGGCTCCTCATTTATTAATAACAGCTCGGGCAGGAGCCTTTACTTCCTCTTCTTGGCATCGTGCTAGCACAATGTTCTTGATTGTAGCATATCTGCAGGCTTTGAATAAGTGCAATCTCGTCCCTTTTTCATTTATTTATCAAATTCTTCCTTTACCATTCCATAATTACTAGAACCACTTAATTCTAACTTAATGCCACATCACTCTATATTCCCCCTTTAGGGGAGTACTAAGAGTTGGAGTTACGATAATCTACCTATAGATGTTTTACCTCTTCATCTTTGGCGTCCTTTCACATCATCAATGACTCTTACTCTCCTCGCAGTAATATTTCTCTACCAAGGATAACAAATGTGCTTACTCATGAGGGAAACACCTAGTTTAACTGGCACCTACAGTCCGTTTAGCTTAACTTAGCTCTCATTCCTTGCTTTAGAGAAGCCTCTTCTTGAATGACCATTCTCCGAATTCCTCATGAATTTTCTTTTGTTGTCCATTCTATTATCGCTGGAACACAATCTATGAAATTCTCATTATCCCGACTATTATCAAATTATGCAGTCCCTAATTCATGTTTAGTTTATTTTTTTCACTAGCCCATAAAAAAATTTATTACTCAGGGGTCTAATTTTTCCTTTTGGTGATCATGTTAGTGTTACAAATTTATTTATCGGATTGAAGATATGAATTTATGGCTTATACTTCTTTGTTGTTTTCAAGGCCTGTCACCTCTCGTCTTTTTCCTTCACTTAACTATAGACTCTATAACATTTTAATTTTTTTGTCTACCGCTGTCATCCATGTTGACATCTTACTCATAATGCTTCATTAACTCTATTCTTATTTCCCTGCTAACATTTATGTCTATCACTTTATTTTGAAAACTTCAGCAAGACATTATTTTTCTTTTAGCTCCCCTTTCTCCATTCACTGGCTCTTCGGATTGCTTAACGTTCTCGCTCTAATAGGGACAGGAGCCACACTTAGGTAATATTTATCCGTTCAAGGCTTCCAGTGCCTATCTTTGTAGTACTCATATCTAATTGAACTATTTTAGAGTTCACCATCTGAATGTCACACAAGGAGATTATTAGCACTTTTGCAATATCCTTCAGAAACGTCAACTACTACAAACAATCCATCAACCATTTTAGGTTAATCTAACCCCAGCCGGATTCTGATACCCCGTCCTTCTCTTAAACCATATATATTAGCTCCCATAGGGCATAACTGAGATTGGTGTGGTCAATTGTACATACCTTTGTCACAGTTGAAGGTAACTCAAAAGACTTATATTCCTTTGTCTGAGTTGTAAATATTGTTAACCTTCATTAATTGGGTACCTCGTATCCTTCTTCACCTTGCTTATTTTACTTGCGGAAACTTGTGTCTACCTTCTGATTCTCTTATTCCCTTTTACCGTACGAGATGATAGACATTCTTGACTTAGGGATCCTTATCAAGAAACTTACATATCTTAGTACTGCATGATCTGTTGAATACCTCATAATTATCCATCATAGGCATGATGCAGAAATCGAGTTCCTCTAACTCAACTCTTCCACAGCTATATCTCTTACCAACTGTCTTTCTGGATATAGGCATTGTCGTATTATGAATAAGATAGATTTTAGGAAATTGAGTTCTTACAACTGAGCTCTACCACACGAACTAGAGTAAGAAAAAAGAGTGACAATCCTAAATGCCCTGTAGCCTCCTACTTATAAGTGTGGTGTACGACACACCCAAAAAAAAGACTCTACTAGACACGGCTTGTAGACTCCCTAGGACAGAACTACTCTGATACCACTTTTGTCACGACCCAAACCTATGGGCCATGAAGGGTACCCGTTACCTTACTCGACCGAGTACCAATGTAACGTATCTTTCTTATTACATGTGACATACGGGCCTAATAGGTCAACATAATCATTTACAAAAAAACTGTGGCCGACAAGGCCCTACAATCTTTCACGTATACAACATATGTCTACAATCCTCTAAGAGTACATAAATGTCATAAAGGTCGATATTGAATCCGCCATACCAAACAATACCCTTCTAAATCATACTAACCAAACAAGCGACTCCGAAGCAAATTGAGGACACAAACATCTTCCACTGAGATGATAGCATTATTGGAGGGCTCTCGATGTGTCTATCGGGGCCTGCGGGCATGAAACACAGCGTCCCTAGACAAAAGGAACGTCAGTACGAATAATGTACCGAGTATGTAAGGCACATAATGTACATAAGAGACATGAAAAAAATATAGAGTACATGACTCAACCAGTAAGTCTAAACAACTTTGTAAATCATAAATTACTTTTAGCAGCATGCATATGCGTATGAATGTCTTGTCGTGCACAAGTATATGTTTCATAGCATCATCATCCTCTGAGGGCATCCCATCATATAAAATCAGCCACTATGGGCAAAATCATGATCGTATACCAGCTTATCAGGTGGTGGTGTGTATATAACGCCGTAACCCTTTTCCCATATCCCATATACATATATTTACATATATACGCGTATATAACACCATCTAGTCATGGGTCAATGTACATGTATGAAATGCATGAAAAGTACGTAATAATCTCAATATACCTTCCAGATAAACTTTTCCAACTGCATATTATTATGAGACCCATGAACGGAAAATAATAATAATTCTCATGGGGAATCAAGAATATAGACACCCCTACTATTTCTATGAATAGAGTAATTTATACAAACTGTGTATTTGCTTGTTTCTTCAGTATAATTTGGACCATGCGAAAAAAAATAAGGGATAGCCTTAAAATACCCCGATTAGAGAAAAATTCATATGATAATCTTGAAAAATATTGCACTGTACTCCCTTAAAATTGCAATCCCGTTGCTATAACATTATGTAGTCTCGTATGATCTTTGTAGCAAAATCACGTTGCTAATATTTTGAATAAGTTGCTGAATCTTTCCTTTGAATTCGATCATAATAGTGTGTACGTATTTTGTCGAAGTTTCATCCGTATGATTGTCTTATTTCACAAAGTCATAAGACTTTCTTACTTTGTGAATTAAGAAAGGAATCCTTAATAGCATTTTTCCACCCAAAATGAGATATTGATGTAAGTAATGACACCACCTCCTAAGGTAAGATATTGTTGGTAATGTGCTGCCACAATTCTAGAATCCCACGTGGAAGTCTTGTCCCATAATGATTATCCAAAATTGTACTTAAATAATCAACCACAAATTTCTAATTAATCTCCCACTAAAATAAATAATTACCCGATAATCCATATAATTATGAATTATCTCAAATTACTTAAAATACTACTTATTTTTAACACACCTTATACCCATCACTATCATGGTCATGTCTTACCTTGTATGCCACTAGTCCATAAATCGGGTATTATAGCTCGGACCATATTTTATCCTAAATGGCCAAACTCCGACGAAACTTATTTTCGTTGATTCACTTACCCTCTCACCTTTACGAATTTACTTATTGCTTGTTTGAAATAGCATAATACCTATAATCTAAAAATAATTTCCTTCCCGAACTTATGTCGATTAACTTGTGACGAAACTTTAACATACGAAAATATGGGACGTATCATCTCCTTCCCAAGATTTCACCAATTTATTTATGGCGTACTTTCACATATGAAAACATGGGGTGTAACATCAGAACAACCGGCCTAAGCCGTCATAATAATCATCTATGTGCATTGCCGAGCATCGAACGACCCGTACCATAAGTGCACCTCCCAATATAACAATAATCTATGTGCACTGCCGAGGGTCGAACGACCCGCACCATAAGTGCACCTCTCAATATAATAATCATCTATGTGCACTATCAAGGGTCGAACGACCTGTACCATAAGTGCACCTCTCAATATAATAATCATGTCTATGCACTGCCGAGGGTCGAACGGCCCGAACCATAAGTGCATTTTAAATCCGCCGTGGCGTACGTCTTGCTCCCATGAGAGTGGGGGAGATAACACTCTGCTCGTGAAATGTAAATTGCGAAGCGGTCACATGCAGTCATGCACAATCAGTGGTCCACCTCGAATACGTCGGGGAAACAAGTACCCAAGTAAATGACATATTTCTCGTTTAAAAACTACAAAATAGTATTTAAATCCTTTTTGCGAAATTCACTTGCCATGTTTTTATAATGTTTAATAATACAACCTTATCCGATTATAGTAGAAGTCTAATATCACAGACAAAATCACAGGTACAAGAAGTAATGCATGCTAGTGGGTCCTAGGCTACCCCAGACATGGAATAATAGTAGCTACGCACGGACTCCCGTCACCTCGTGCGTAGGTAGCCCCTGCAGATAGTAACACATACTTAATTATTTCACCTAGGCGGACAATTCCCCCTCACAAGGTTACAAAGGAGACTTAGCTCGTTGCGAAGTCCCAAAACTCGCTTCCAAGCCCTTTCGACGACTCCCACGGATGCACAACGCCCCAAAACTACCACATAACGAGCAAGGCAATGAAAATCATCGTAATACTCACAACAAATTTAAAGTGTATACTTTCCTAACCTCGCTCAGTGAATTGACCAAAATGCCATCGGGCCCACGTGCCTGTAATCCAAAATTTCTCGAAGAGGTATTCTACCCATAGCCTTACTAACTTAAATATATAATTTACTCTACATTTCATGCTCAAGTTCGCGGCTAAAAAGTCAAATTACCAAATTCAAGGTATCCTTATGATTTCCCAATTTCCTACTAATTCCCATGTCTAATTCCATGCATATACTTGTATTTAACTTTAAAAACGTGGAGGAGTTACTTACCTTGACAATGCATGAAGAAATCCTCTCTTTGAAGCCTCCCGAGATCGCCTAAGTCAAATAAGAAATGAAGAAATGGTCAATAATTCACGGTTTTAAACATTCTGCCCATCCTCGATTCTGCACCTATGATCCTTCTTCCGTACCTGCGCTCCCGCATGTGCGACCACTCTCCCGCACCTGCGGCTTTCCTCAGCTTCAGCCCAAAATCGCACATGCGCCCCATATCCCGCATCTGCGACTTCGCAGGTGCCGAAATACCATCGCACCTCAGCCAGACCACCACTTTTTCGCACCTGCGGTGCCATAGACGCATCTGCATCCAAATCCTCGAAGGTGCGGTCATACCAGATGACAGTAAATTCCAGCCTTATTCAAACTCTCAACTTGATCCGTTAAGCACCCGGCATCCACCCGAGACCCCCGGGACCCTGTCCAATTATACCAACCTATTCCAAAACATAATGCGGACTTGCTCGAGGCCTCAAACCACATCAAACAACATCGAAACCACGTATCGCACCCAAATTCCAATCTTATGAGCTTAGAAATTTCCAACTTATACATATGATGCCGAAACCTATCAAATCGGGTCTGATTGACCCCAGACTTTGCACACAAGTCATATTTGACATTACAGACCTGCTCCAACTTCAGAAATCACATTCCAAACCCGATATCAACATTTCCACTACCGATCGGATTTATCCAAAAACCTTAAAATTCCTATCTTTAGCCAAATGACTTCAAAGTGATATACGGTCATCTAAATTCACTTCCGATCGCGCTCCCTCCTCCAGAATAACCATACAAAGCTATTCCCAGACTCGGAATCCCAAACATACATCAACATCACTGAAATACGCTTCAAGCCAAACTTAGGAAATTTTATTCAAAATACTGACTTTCACAATATACGCTGAAACTCTCCCGGTTTATCCAAAATCCGATCCGGACATACGCCCAAGTCCGAAATCATCATACAAACCTGCAAGAACCCTAAAATCCTAATTCTGAGGTGGTTTACTAAAAATTCCAATCTTAGTCCATTTCTCAAACTTAAGGCTTCTGAAGTGAGAATTTTTGTTCCAACCAACTCTAAACTTCCCGAAATTCAATTCCAACCACGCGCACGGGTCGTAATACCTGAAACGAAGCTGCTCACGACCTCAAACCGGTGAACGATGCGCTAGAGCTCAAAAAGATCGGTCGGGTCATTACATTCTCCCCCACTTAAGCAGACGTTCGTCCTCGAACGTCCTATGAACTGCTCTAGAGTTATCTAAAATCACTGTGTAACATCTCGAGCACCTGCCCGTGCTACCACAACCCAGTTGAGTACATTCACTTGATCAAATCTGAATATTTCTTCCTTTATCCATATAATAAGCTCAAAACCTAGTTCCGATACCTGGATTTTTCTCTGTCAGGCCTAGTTCACATATATAAACACCGTATCAACTACCACATGACATACCAGAACATGAATACATGCCTTTGCTAAATCAGCACCATGCACCGTATAAATCATCATCTGACATCAACGACACCGCCTAAACCTAAATAGCCAAAATTCCACGAATTTTATGCTCCCAATGCACCTCATGATATATATATACATGTACATCCTGCTATAATGCTGACGATACCACCACAACAGAGGAGATGTGTAGAAATTCATAACCAACTGCAGAGTTAACAAATAACTGAATATCTCATCTTGAACTAGAATCATCGCCTAATTAATAACCTGAATAATTGTATTTGTCCTTAATTTACACTTCACATAACCTTATCGCACAGATCCCTGATCCGATAATCTTGTCTCACCCGGTATGCACTTCTCAGACAACAAATCACCCCAAACATGACCAACAACCTCACATGATACAACATCGCGCCAATAGGCAATAACTCGAACATGATAAATAAGAAATGACTCAGGAAGGGACTATTTAACTCACGCAACTAATATGAACTTTTATCATAAAATAGGAAGTAAAACATAAGAAAAATAAATATTTATTAACCCTTCGCATCATCATACTGTTGCGGCGTGTAACTCGATCCAATTAACATACCCGTGGTGGCGTGCCACCCGATCCCATCATAAAATTCAGATAAGGAAATATATACGGAGCTGAATTGCTCATTATTACACATTACCGAATATCGGTCACAAGCACGCTAAGTGCATAATACAATTTTGGGGAGACTGATAACGCCATATACTTACAAAACGCAAGCATCACTGAGGTGCGATATATATATATATATATATATTCTGGATCCCAAGAGCTATTCTGCTCACATAATATCATCACTACGTGGGACCTCAATACATACGAAATCATCATGCCGTTTCACAACTCACACGGCACAATCACAATATTACATGAATTTGACGAAGACAGAAGAACATCTGCTGCTCGAATACCTTTCCATGAAAAAGCACTCTACTGAAATGAACATGCCTGGCTCATACCAAGCCCATAATCATATTTAAATCCATCCAAAAACATTGAGTGTACCTTCCTCGCACCGAACTACGCTAATAGCTTTACCTGGGTCCACATTAACACACTATCTCTCATAATATGTAAGAACAACCATCATAGCCGAGACAAACAACACACAATCCACAACCAAATGAACTACACGCCTTTCAGGCATAACTTTTCAAATAAACAAGATTTCACTTCTTTATACTCAGTCCAAATCTTCAATCCATCAAGTGACTACATGTCACACTTATACAATCTTTTCGCATTCATGCTTTCAAGACCTTCCACACAAGGCAACAACACATCAAGAACCTGTGACTAAGGTACGAATCCTCTTCCACCGAATATTAATCTCAGGTGACACTGAAGATAACACCAGCTTACTCTGAACTTTCAAATACCTTTTTCTTGCTCTTCCAAGCTCATGACATCCTTATTAATACCGAACCGCAATCTCGATTCATACTCCCAATTACATACTGCTTACCGCACCTAACATGCCAATATGAGGTAGCGCAAGAATTCCATCATAACTTCTTAACCACCAATAGGGTGAACACTTCATCATATAGAAACCTTTTACTTAACTCAATTCAAGAGTATCATCTCAACACATGAGTGAATTCCCACAATCACCCAACATGCAAATCCTTAAGTAGTAGTCTATACAACCATAACCCCTCCGGGATCCACCTACACCTGACAGGCCATAGCACTCAAATGCTCCAAAATGAAATCCATTACTATGACCGACAAGACCCGCACCCACTGGCACAGACCACATGCTTAAGTTAATCACACTGTAGGAACTCATCACTGTCGTAAATATGCCATTTCAACCATGGCTAATCAATCTATTTTCTTTTAATCATCTTTAATTGCTTCAGGAATAATAGAAACTTCCTTCAAATTATAGAATACTCAACCCTCACTCATCCCGAGTGACCTTGATTCACGAGACTATGTTGCCTAAATCCCGCAACCCCTCTCATACCCTCCTGATAATCTTTCTACAATCCAGAGTTTATTTATCTCACTCCTCCAATACTATCATGCACGCAAAAAATAACATAGAACACTCCGACCATTTTCCCTTCCTCTTAAATTACGCTGCGAAAGCTAAATTCTTAATCATACAGCCTCTAACCCTTAAACATCGCATCCTTAACTTTTTAATTCACTAGGACCGCTATTGAGAGTCACCCACTCTGACTGGTCCCGAATAAAATCAACTTCAAGGTTCTCCTAGCACATGCACACCCTTTTCAATAAAACACGTGACTGAGTCACTACCCTGACAACTCACATATGCCTTAAGCAAAATTCTGAATTTTCTAAAGCCTAACCCTGATCCGACAGGGCCAACTTTTTCTCACATTCGTCAAATCCCACGTAAAATCACCATTTTATTCCTTTCCCTTAACTGTAATAACTTGCCAGCACGCTGACAATCCGTGACCTTATGGTAACAAAATCCTGCAACCCAACTATAGATGGTGGGGCTCCCCCTACTTGGCCTGAAGATACTCCTTGCACCACTCTAGATCCTGTCGAGATCCTTTCTCCTTTGATAACATGATCATGCTCAACCAATCCGTCGAATTCCTCCAAGTTCTGTTGCCAACACTCCCTAAATACTCAAATTCCCTAGCATCATTCACACATTCTGCATCTTACCGAATAGCCACTAGAACCCCTCACAGAGACCTGCCAACCAAGCCACCACTAACCTGTTCACAGGAGATAACCAACTTGTGGAAATCACCCGTGGACACCTTCCAACGACGCTAAAATTCACACTCTCCACGACATCAATACCTCATCCTACGCCCTCCTTCGTTTACCAACTTCACTAGTCTGTCAGCTCCTCATGGATATCCATCAGATGCGCAACAATATCTTCAAATTCCAAGCTATGCTGCCGCACCCCCATTTTTCGACTGCTCGACATCCGCTTCTTACACCTGGCCTCCTAGAATTGGAACCACCGCCTAGCCTCACTTCAGGATCATTCTCTGTAGCTCTCAAACCAGCAGATCACCACGACTTCAAGCTCTATGAAGATCAACTTTCTCTAGCTGCCTTCATTATCAACACTTATCCGGTACTAAACCAACCGCATTCTTCAATACTTCTTCTCAATACTCTGACCGCACGCAACCGAAGAAACTATAACACCGAAAAACGTAACACATTCCGTTCGATCAACAACGGCGGCTTCACGTCACAGGTGCATATCCCACCTCACTGGAAGACACCAAGTCTTACTACTTTATCAACCCCAACCGGACCATTCATAACCCTAATGCCTTTCCTCTGCCGGAACTAAAGTACCGAAATCTCGAAATCACACTCAGAGAAGACCTCCCTTCAAACCATTCTTCACCCCCCAACATATGGGCAAGCATTCTATCATCATATCGGCATCGCGCGATAACCAATCGCAAACATCATCACTACCTGGTCATAGCCTCAAGGCTCTAAGAAAACATAATTGTTGAGCTGAAACAACATATTATTCTCTTGCAGGGCCATAACAACAGCACCATCCAATTACACATGCAAACATATCAAATTACATCCGTAGCACCATTCAATTCCTCAATTTCCTGATTTAAAGCAAGCGCTTCGTGACGCGTAAAATTTAGTAGGAATAAACTTAGGCATAAGCCTTTAAGGAATCAAATCGCACAATGAGGAATCAAGAAGGGAAGTACTCTAACATCCCTGTAGCTGCTCGAAGATAAGTACAGACGTCTGTGTACCGATCCACAAGACTCTACTAGACTTTTCCATGACTCGCGAGACCTAAGGGAACCTAGCTCTTTGATACCATGTTGTCACGACCCAAAATCCCTAAGGTCATGATGACGCAAGACATCATTGGCAGGCAAGCCAATCATTAATTAATTGACATAATTTCCGATTTTAACATTTGTGAAAAAAAAACATTTCCTTTCACTTTATTACATATTAACTAAATAAAATATATTCAGTGAATACAATGGTTTAAATAGTCCTATTTTAACAAATATATCCCAACACATCCCAGAATTCGGTGTCACAAGTACATTAGCAATTTATAAGAATTTATACAAGCAGCACAATGCTCGTCCGAAATACAAATTAGACAAGGAACTAAAAATGAAAATAAATATAGTATGAGGGAGACTTTGTCAGCTGCGGATTGCCTCCGGATGGTGCAGATCTCCTAAGTCTCCAAACCAACTATGTCACTATGAAAGTACCTGTGCAATAAAAATGCACAACATGTGTAGCATGAGTACAAAAATAATGTATACTCAGTAAGTCGCCCGCCTAACCTTAGACAGGCAGTAAGAGAGTTCGAATTAGACACTCACTAAGGGGCAGCAAATTTATTAACAGTATAAGATTGGCACGATAGGCATGTAAAGGTGGTAAAGCAGCATATATGTAAGGCACCGAAATCCAAGTAAATAGTGGAAGTAAACAAACAGTTACCACTTTCTCATTTTCCCTCAAATATCTTAAATAAACAATTTCCTCTTTATTGTTCCCCCAAAATCTTATCACTATTAAAAATCCATGAAAAACATTTAACAATTTAACATGCGCATACAGGATAAAGACAACCAGCCTGAGCCGTCATAATAATCATCATTGTCCATTGCCGAGGATTGAACGACCCGTACCACAAGTGCACCTCTCAATATAATAATCATCTATGTGCACTACCGAGAGTCGAACAACCCGTACCATAAGTGCACCTCTCAATATAATAATTATCTCTGTGAACTGCCGAGGGTCGAACGACCCGTACTATAAGTGCACCTCTCAATATAATAATCATGTATATGCACTGCCGACGGTCGAACGACCAGAACCATAAGTGCATTTTAAATCCGCCACGGCGTACGGCCCGCTCCCATGAGAGTGGGGAAATAACAATCCGCTCGCGGAATGTAAATTGTGAAGCGGTCACATGCAGTCATGCACAATCAACGGTTCACCCCGAATACGTCGAGGAAACGAGTACCCAAGTAAATGATAGATTTCTCTTTTAAAAGCTACAAAATAGTATTGTAATCATTTTTTCAAAATTGACTTTCCATGTTTTTATAATGTTCAATAATACAACCTTATCGGAAATACAATTGCCCGCGAAGGAAATCAATTATCTTTTTATATTATTTAGAAAATAAACTATAATCTTCCTTAGTAATTCAATTACCATTTCGATTATATTAGCAGTTTAATATCTCAGACAAGATCACAAGTACAACAGGTAAGGCATGCTAGTGGGTCCTAGGCTACCCGGACATGGCATAATAGTAGCTACGCACGCACTCTCGTCACCTCGTGTGTACGTAGCCCCCGCAGATAGTAACACATACTTAATTAGATCATCTAGGGGGGACAATTCCCCCTCACAAAGTTAGAAAGGAGACTTACCTCGCTCCAAAGTCCCATATCCGGCTTCGAAGCCCTTCCGACGACTCTCATTGATGCACAACGCCCCAAAACTACCACATAACGAGCAAGGAAATGAAAATTCATCCTAATACTCACAAAAAATTGAAAGTATATACTTTCCTAACCCCGCTCAGTGAATTGACAAAAATGCCCGAGGGCCCACGTGCCCGGAATCCTAAATTTCTCGTAGAGGTATTCTACCCATAGCCTTACTAACTAAAATATAAAATTTTCTCTACATTTCATGCTCAAATTTATGGCTAAAAATCCAAATTACGAAATTCAAGGTTTCCTTAAGATTTCCCAATTTCCTACAAATTCCCATGTCTAATTCCATTTATATACTTGTATTTAACTTTAAAAACATGAATGACTTACTTACCTTTGAAATGCATGAAGAAATCCTCTATTTAAAGCCTCCCAAGATCGCCTAAGCTAAAGAAGAAATGACGAAATGGCCAAAATTCACGGTTTTAAACATTCTGCCCAACCTCGATTCAACACCTGCGATCCTTCCTCCGCACCTGCGCTCATGCAGGTGCGACCAATCTCCCGCACCTGCGACTTTCCTAAGCTTCAGCCCAAAATCGCACTTGTGCCTCATATCCTGCATCTAAAACTTTGCAGGTGCGGAAATACCATCGCACCTATGCTCCCAGCCAGACCACCACATTTTTGCACCTGCGGTACCATAGACGCACCAGCGGCCAAATCCGCGTAGGTGCGGTCACACCAGATGACAGCAAATTCTAGCCTTCTTCAAACTCTCAACTTGATCCGTTAACCATCCGGAATCCACCCGAGGCCTCAAATCACATCAAACAACATCAAAACCACAAACCACACCCAAATCCCAACTTTATGAACTTAGAAATTTCCAACTTCTACATCTGATGTCGAAACCTATCAAATCACGTCTGATTGACCCCAAATTTTGCACACAAGTCATATTCGACATTACAGACCTGTTCCAACTTCCGAAATCGCATTTCGACCCAAATATCTAAATTTTCACTTCGGTCGGATTTCTACAAAAACCATCAAATTTCTATCTTTAGCCAAATGACTTCAAAATGACATACAGACATCCAAATTCACTTCTGATCGCGCTCCCAACTCCAAAATCACCATACAAAGATATTCAAAGACTCTGAATCCCAAATAGGCATCTACATCACTGAAATGCGCTTCAAGCCAAACTTAGGAAATTTTCTTCAAAATACTGACTTCAACAATATACGCCGAAACGCTCCCGGGATATCCAAAACCTGATCCGGACATACGCCCAAGTCTAAAATCATCATACAAACCTGCAGGAACCCTCAAATACTGATTCTGAGGTAGTTTACTAAGAATTCCAACCTTAGTCCATTTCTCCAACTCAAGGCTTTTGAAGTGAGAATTTTCTTTCCAACCAACTATAAATTTCCCGAAATTCAATTCCGACCATGCCAACGGGTCATAATTCCTTAAACGAAGATGCTCCCGGCCTCAAACCGCTGAATAACGTGCTAGATCTCAAAATAACCGGTCGCATCATTACAATCTGTCACTCAGTATTGAGTAGGGCCAAATCCAGCTCGTGGGAAAGATCCATCCCCAGGTATTTAAATGCTTTGTGGAAGATCCATGTCGAGGGAATATACATCCCTTAATATAATCAACCTCTCTCACTAGGGGTGTGTGTAGACTTCGGAGGGTCTCCTTCAGCCCAAGTGCTATATCAACCCAATCATGGAACAAAGCAATATAACCTGTTGTGTCTTGCAGCTTGATACCATAATATAATCAATATAACATTGTCTGACATGCAGCCCGATCGCATAATATCTCTCATACTCAGGCCCTCAGCCTCACTCAATCATCAACCTTTCCAGGCTCTCTCTCACGGGCTCACAATGTCGTGAAACTATCCTGAAAATGATGATATGATGTATCAGTAAATAACAACAAACACTGAGATATGATATGCATATGAATGCGTACGACTGATTGTGTAATGCAATGAAAGCAGATAACTCAATAGTAGAAATGACCTTAGTGGGTCCCAACAAGATAAGCATGTAGCGTAGACATGGTTTCTAACATGGATCACAACTCAATAGCTTAAGAACGTCGAAATTACGTGGTTACAAGTAAGATCAGGTAATTACACAGTAACACAGAATAATGGAGTCACAATTCACAAGGTTCATGCCCACACGCCCGTCACTTAGCATGTACGTTACCTAAACATCAAACATATAACACTCAATTTGGTGTTTGATACCCTCGACACTAAGTTTAGAATAATTACTTACCTCAAACAAGCCAAATCTATTACCGAGCAAGCCAAGCGATGCTCAAAAATGCCACCCCACGCGTACCGACCTCTGAACAGCTCGAAACTATACAAAAAAAAAATCAAATACATGAAATAGATCCCAAGGAAACAATTTCGAATGATAAAGGTCAAATCTTGAATCACAACCAAAAACCGGCCAAAAGTTCAACCCTAACCCACGCCTCAAAACCCGATGAAACTCACAAAATCTACCAACCCACTCAATTACGAGTCCAACCATACTAGTTTCACTCAAATCCGACTCCAAATCCGTGTTCAAAACTCGAAAATTGACATTATTAAACTTTAGGCCAAAACCCCCTAATTTCCTCTTTGAAAATCATCAACCAAAACCTAGAACCTAAGATAAATTCATGAATATAACCAAAACCGAGTAGAGAACATTTACTCCAATTCATATGGTGAAAATTGCTTCAAGAATCGCCTCAATCTGAGCTTCATAGCTCCAAAAGTGATAAAATGGTCGAAACCCCCAAAATGATATTTAATAGAATCAGCCCAGCTATTACACTTCGCGAACGCGGAAAATTCCACGCATTCACATAGAAAAAATTTTCACCAGCTGAAATTTTTATTTCGCGAACGCAACACCACAGACGTGAACACGCTGAAAAAAACTTTTATATCTACGCGATCGCGTACCACATTTTGCGATCGGGAAGAACAAACGCCTAACATCGTTTGGCCTTCCTTCCTAATACGCGAACGCTTCACCAGGCTTGGGAACACACTAAACAAATGCCTCAACTCCACGAACACGATCTTCTACTAGTGAACATGATGAACAATCCTACTCATCCATCCAACAACCCTACGAGATCGCGATCTATACTCCGCGATCAGAATCAAGCCCATAATTTCGCGTACTAGAAATGAAAATATGAAGGAAAATAGCCCGAAATCAATCCACAACACGCCCGAGCCACTCGGGACCACGTCCAAATTTCCCAGCAAGTCCTATAACGTAATACAGACCTACCCGAGGCCTCAAATCACACATAACAACATCAAAATGAATAATCGTACCTCAAATCAAAATTAACTCTAAAATATTCAACTTCAATAACTCGTGCCGAAACGTAGCAAATCACCCCGGAATGCACCCAATTTTGCACACAAGTCCCAAATGACATAGCAAAGCTATTCCAAACCTTCAAATTTCAAAAAGTCTGAATCTAATATCAAAAAGTCAACTCTCGGTCAAACTTTTGAACATTCCAAACCTTCAAATTTCCAATTTTCACCAATTTGTGCTGAAACCTTCTAGAAATATCCAAATGCAAATATGGACATATGCCCGAGTCCAAAATCACCATCTAGAACTGCCGGAACGATCAAAACTCCATTCTATGGTCAAATTATCAAAAAGTTAAACTTGGTCAACTCTCCTAATTTAAAGCTTAAACAATGAAACCCATTCTTCCAATTTGTTTCCGAATAACCTAAAAACCAAAACCGATGATTCACATAGGTCATAATACATCATACAGAGCTACTCATGCTCGTAAATGACTGATCGAAGTCCAAATGCTCAAAACGACCGGTCGGGTCACTACACCATTTTCTTTTATACTAACAGCTCTCATTGAGTAATTCTAAGGAAACATTTATATATTGTTGAATGGTATTGCACACTAATTTAAAAGCTCAGCATCAAGTCAAAAGTTGCAAGATGAAGAATCGAGTAAAGCCGAGTTAAGGCAGATCACACTATGAAACTTATACGTGTCTTTGAATACATGAATTTACTAATAACAGACTTCAACATGAAAATTCCCAAATTATTCCCAAACTCCAGTCCAACCTCACAAGCTGACATGCTAAGGCCTGAACATCCAATGCCAAAGGTCTCTCTTCTGTAAGAAGATATGCTAAACTCCCCAAACTCTCCGCCCGGTGACTCAAAGCATCGGCCCCCAGAGGCCTTCCCCGGATGGTACAAAATAGTGATATCATAGTCCTTAAGAAGATTTAATCATCTCCGCTGACGCAAATTAAGATCCTTCTGCTTAGACAGATGATGTAGACTCCGGTGATTATTATAGATCTCACAATGAACCCCATACAAATGATGACGCAAAATCTTGAAGGCGTGAACAATGGATGCTAACTCAAAATCATGGACATGATAGTTCTTATGAGTCTTCAACTGGCGTGAGGCATAGGCTATCACCATACCCTTCCGCATCAAAACACATCTAATTCCTATCATCGAGTCATCATAATAAACGGTATAAGAACCTGAAGCTGAAGGAAAAATTAACACTAGAGTTGTGGTCAAAGCAGTCTTGAACTTCTGAAACCTCTCCTCACACTCGTCCGACCACCTGAATGGAGCACCCTTTTGGGTCAAGTTGATCAAGGGCGATGCAATAGATTAAAATTCATACATGGAGCGACAATAGTAACCTGCCAAACCAAGAAAGCTCATAATTTTCGTGGCTAAGGACGGTTTAGGCTAACTATGCACCGCCTCTATCTTCTTCGGATCCACCTGAATACCCTCACTAGACACTATGTGCATCTAGAATGCTACCGAATCAAGACAAAACACACACTTGGAGAACTTTTCATAAAGCTTCTCCTCCCTCAATCTCTGCAATACATTCCTCAAAAGCTGAGCATCCTCCTACGGACCACGAGAGTACACCAAGATGTCATCAATGAATACAATAATGAAGGAATCCAAATAGGGTTGGAGTACACTGTTCATCAAATGCATGAATACTATTGGGGCGTTGGTCAGCCCAAAAGACATCACCAAGAACTCATAATGCCCTAACGAGTCCTGAAAGTTGTCTTAAGAATATCAGAATCCCGAATCTTCATTTGTAATACTCGGATCTCAAATCAATCTTGGAGAACACCTTGCTCCCTGAAGTTGGTCAAATAAATCATCAATATGAGGCAAATGATACTTGTTCTTGAATATGGCCTTGTTCAACTTCCTGTAACCAATGCACATCCTCATGGAACCATCATTCTTCTTCACAAATAGAACCGGTGCACCCCAAGGTGACACACTAGGCCAAATAAACCCCTTATCAAGGAGTTCCTGACACTGTTCTTTTAATTCCTTCAAGTCCCCCTCTTAAACAAACGCCCGTCCTTGAACGGGTCTAGAAAAATACTTGGAGTCTCAAATAGGTGTGGGTATCTGCGATGCATCTCCCGCTCAGTCTCACAGATGGCCTCCTCCACATGCTGACCTATCCACTACACCTTCATCGAAGTTATATCCTTTGACCTCAACTTCCGAACCTACTGATCCAAAATGGCCACTGACTCCACATCATAAGTTATATCATCATGAAACTGAAATTTGTTGAAGTCCAAAACATGGGACGGATCACCACTATACTCCCGGAGTACAAAAACATGAAACAGTGGATGCACACTGGATAAGCTAGGTGGTAAAGGAAGCTTGTAAGACACCCCCTATCCTTTAAAGAACCTCAAAAGGCCCAATGAAACGGGGGCTCAACTTTCCCCTCTTCCCAAACCTCATAACACCCTTCATGGGTGATACCTTCAGCAAAACCTTCTCCCCAACCATGAAAGATACATCATAGATCTTCCTGTCTGCATAGCTCTTCTGCCTATACTGTGCCGTGTGAAGTCGCTCCTGAATCAATTTCACCTTGTCTAATGCATCCTGGACCAAGTTTGAACCCAATATCCTAGCCTCACCCAGATCAAACCCAATAGAAGTTTAGTTACCAGAATCAACAGATTCGCACGACAAGAATTAAAGAATGTAAAGTTTCCTAAGAGTTATGCAGCCTCTCGAAGATAAGTACAGACGTCTCCGTACTGATCCGCAAGACTCTACTAAACTCGATGTCAGACCTATGTAACCTAGGCTCTGATACCAACTTGTCACGACCCTAAACTCCAACCTGTCGTGATGGCGCCTATCGATGGTACTAGGCTAGCTGACTCCCTTAGTACTCCAATAATTCATTCAAAGATATGGAAAAAACACTTTTTGTATAATAGAATTCATGAAAGAAACAAGCGTTGAACTCAATAAAGAAATACGGAAACAAAAACCCCAAACGTCGGTGTGTCACTAAGTAATGAGAAACTACTCAAACTGATATGACAATAACAAGACTAACATAGTCAGGAAATTCCAAAATACAACTAAAGGAAAGACATAGAAGAAGAAAGAAAGGATGCGAACACCGGACAACAACCTCGCTATCTCCAATAATCAGCTACAGGTCTATGAGCAGACGCTACAGTGACAAAAAATGCCTGGATCTACACACAAGGTGGAGGGAGTAACGTGAGTACACCAACATAGTAAGCAACATAAGTAAATAAGACTGAGAAGTTGACGGGCTAAATGCTAGTACAATTCATTTCACAAAAAAATCAATATATTGTGGCATGCTTTACTGTAACAACCCGAAGTATTTTGATATAGTTATTAATTATGGGATTGAAAAATTAATTTTTTTATATATATATAGTTATTGGGCCTAAGCTAGTGGAAGAGACTGTATTATAATATATAAAATAATGTATTAAATAAGTGAGTAATAGGCTATTACACCTTACAAAATAGAGAATTTGAAAATAGGTGACTTTGACTTTTCGTGTAATAATTAGCAAGTGGCCCAAGCACAGCCCTGGCGTGAGATTTAAGAGGTTATAAGTATAGTAGGGCTTATATTTTTAAATAATAAAAATATTATTTCTGAAGAGGCACCACCAGCCGTAACTAATCGGGGAGCATGTTGTAGATAAAATAATACAAAGGGGCTTTGAATCAATGATGCACAGTAATTGGAAGAGACAAAGTATTGTTGTTAATTGAGTAACTTCTACGTGAGAAGCTTGTGAAGGAACCTAAGTGACCAGGTAAATTTATCTCTATTCCAATCCGTTAGTAACATATTTAATTAAATAGGAGTAATAAAGTTATTAATATATATTTTGATAATGATTAAGACAATGATGAAAAGAAATAGTTACAATCAGGAGTGACTTTTAAATAAGAGATATAAGATTTAGGAATTTGAACACAAGATTTCTTTTTATACTGATTTGCTTCATTAACGAATTGGTATCAGTTAGTACATTAGAATATAGAACAAACGGAGACCTATAGTTTCTACCCGATTACGTACTACTAAATTTCTTTGCAAAGAATCAATGGTTCTATTTTAGAGGAATGAAAACAAGAAAATTAATTAAAGGTGACAGGGATGGACCGATTGTATTAGTAGTTCACGAAGTTAATACATAGATTGATTTTGTTACAAGTAGGCTGTTGAAGAAGTTGAACGAAGTGCTCTAGGTGACGCGTTTGGTATTCTTGCACGAGTACTGTGAGTAGTAATATTACAACAATTTGTGTTTTCATAACCTGCACGGTTAATATATGATTTTGACAATAAATGTAGTTACTGATGTTTTGAAATTGCACGCGGGACAAGTCCTTTACTTGATATGCTACCGAACATTTTACATGAGATGTTTACCGATTAATCTAAATGTTTTCACCGTTACTAGATATGTTTTACCGTTACTTGAGAGATTACAATTATTTCAATTATTCTCACTGTTACTAGACATGTTTTATTGTTACTTCAAACATGTTTACCATTACAGAAATAAAATTTCAAGATTTGATAAGAAATGATACGACCATTATTATTTTTAAAATGCTTTTGTACAAGTATTTACTGTTTACAAGAAATAGTATAAATGTGAGGTGACTTTGAAGGATCCCGTAGCTAACGACGGGTTTGTTAGACCTGGTGCGCCTTATCTTTACAGATTGACGATTACAGTTATAACCCTCGCTAGTGGGAAGGTATAACTAGTATACAGTTACAGTTTCCCTCGAGTAGGGACCTATGATTGTATTTGACTCTATAACGATCCGGCCGGTCGTTCCGTGACATTTACACTGTTTCCCCCATTTCTGCATTTGTTATGTATCTCTCGCCTGTTTTTGTCGTGTTGGGTCAGTTGGTTCGGACCCGGAGTGGTTAGGGTGAGACTTGAGGCATTTAGTCTCTCAAAGTAGCCTAATAGTTGAGAAAGTCTACTGAAATTTGACTTATTGGTAAACGACCCCATAATGTGAATTTTATGGCTCGGATAGCTTCGTTAAGTGATTTGGGACTTAGGAGTGTGTTCAGAATATTTTTGTGATGTCCGGTGTAGAATGAGACTTGAATTGGCAAAAGTTAGTTTTTGGTGATTTCTGGTCGGTAGTGAAATATAGGCTATCGGGGTTGGAATGGAATTCCGGAAGTTGGAGCAGGTTCGTAATATCATAGGCTCGAATTTGATGTAATTTTTGTATTTTCGTATTGTTTTTGGTGTTTCGAAGTCTCGACTAAGTTGGAATAATGCTATGGGGTGTGTTGGTTTGTTTGGTCGGGGCCCCGAGGGGCCCGGGATTGATTTCGGATGGTTGACGGGGCTTTTGGACTTGGAAATTTGCAGCACTAGTTGCTGGTGTGAGGTTATGGTTTTGACCGTACCTGCGGTCGGGCAGCCGCATGTGCAATGGGAAATGCGCGGGTGCGAAAAGGCTAGGTAGGGGATTTTTCTGCAGGTGCAAGGTTTTGGCCGCACCTGCGACGCCCCAGGTGCGCACCTGGGACCGCAGGTGCGGGTCCGCAGGTGAGATTAAATGTCCACAGGTGCGGAAATGACTGGGAGAAACATTATATAAAGCCCATCCGTGAAAATTATCTTATTTTCACCATTTTGCATGCAAGAGGAGTTCTTTGAAGGCGATTTGGAGAAGGAAACTCGAGATTCTTCAGTAAAGGTAAGTTCTTTGGTTACTAACATCATTCCTATGCTATTTTCTTCGGATTAGTCTTTAAAATTTAACGACTTGAGTAGGAAAAGGTTGGGAAGAAGGGGGTGGAGAATTGGAATTTCTTTTGAGGTTTTGGGTAGGCAATTGTGATCCAATTGTGATCCAATTGTGATGATTTTGGCATGAGTAGAATCGTGGGAGGACGAGTTTTCTAGTGATGTAAAAATTATCGAATTCCGAGACATGGGCCTAGGGCTCGGGTTTGGCCAAATTTCGAGATTTTGTGTAATTTGATAGTTTTCGGTTGGGTTGTGATCCTTGGTTATATATTGATGATGTTAAACTGTTTTTGGCTAGATTCGGAACAATCGGGAACAAATTTGAAGGGCAAGAGCATTGCTGACTAGTGTTGTGGCCCGGTAGAGGTAAGTAATGGTTATAAATCTTGTCCTGAGGGTATGGAACCCCAGACTACATATTTTCTCAGTGATTTTAGAAATGCGCACATGTCGGATGCCGAGTACGTGACACGTACTGATTTTTGGATTGGACTAGGTCCTCTCCGCGACAACTAATGAGTTGCATACTTACTCGAAACCTTATGTTAAATTATGTTCTAAATATTTTTGAAATATTTGGGCTATAACCCGTGTTTGGGGCCTTGTGCCGATCTGTTTAGGCCCATTGGGGGCTTATTACTATTGTTTTCCTCAGTATTTCTTGATAATTTCACTCATCATCATTGTGCATACTGTTTTTTCGAAACTCAGCTTGATTTACACTTCATGAGCATTAAAATGATGTTTGGGTAGAGTACCCTGTTTTACTGACTTGCCTGAGGGGCCTTTTGAGTGGTTCTCCTGAGTGTGGCCGAGGGCTTAGAGTGATGGTGAGGTGCTGAGTGATATTAGAGCTTGGGCTGAAGGAGCCCCTCCGGAGTCTGTACACACCCCTAGTGAGCGCAACGAGTGCCGAGTGACGAGTGATTAGGAGGCATGAGTGACTGTGAGGTGCTGAGTGATGGTGAGGTGCTGAGTGACTGTGAGGCATGCCCGAGGGGCTGATGATGATAAATGTTTTTTCCCGAGGGGCTATTATGATTTTACTAGATTCAATTGCATACCAAATCCTTTGTTTTAAAGTTGTTAAAAATGTGCATTCTTTAAAGTACTTTTTCTTAAGTTTATTTTAAGGTATGATGATTTCATATATCTATGTTATACTATTGGAAAGTAAGGTTGTGTATATTGGGACTTGATGGAATTGATTTTATGTGTTTCCTTGCAACTTAGACTTGATTTATTTTCATTACTACTGAGTTGGCGTACTCACATTACTCCCTGCACATCTGTGTGCAGATTCAGGAGCAGATATCGAGCATTAGCCAGTTATACCGCGCAGATCCGGATTGCGGGATATAGAGGTAGCTGTTCAGCGTCCGCAACATCTCTATTTCCCTTCTTGTTGTATTTAGATTTTATTCGAAGGTTTTGTATTATAATTGTTTATTATGGCTTATTTCCTCTAGATGCTTATGATATGTTGGCTCTAGGTTTTGGGGTTGGCGATATTCTATAATATTGGCCTACTTTATTCAGTAATTTCTGTATATCTTATGAAATGCTTGAAACTTGATTGGGATTTTCAAAAACAAATTGCGAACATGCGGTAGTCGGCTAGCCTAGTTCCACGATAGGCGCCATTACGGTCGGTTTAGGATTTGGGGTCGTGACAGACTCCTTTTACGAAGGGATCCGCACAGTGATACAGATTACATGATCCTTTCTTGGATACCTCCCAAACATAAAGATTTCCTATGAGACAATGCTTACCGAATTGTTAAATTGATTTATGTTATAGGAAACACATGATGAGACTGATTATTGTTTATTGTTTTTCAAAGGGCATTCTTAAGATATTTTCTATATAATATACTAGCATGTTTTCTGACTTGTTCCTAATTAAAAACAGTTGTGGTTAAGTGTTATTACTCACTGAGCTAGTGAGTCACTCCCCGCTATTATTTTTACAGAGACAACAGTAGACGCACGTGAGGACTCCGTTAATTAGAGTACACCAGTTGATAGTTCCTGGTGGGCCCCGCATTTATTCGCGTGGAAAATATTGTTATTTATTGGTTATAGTCTCTTTCTCGAAACTCTTAGAGTCTCTCCATAGTCATTTTTATCAGTGTCAAAAGTATTCTTTTATAGATATAGACTTGTGACTCGTATTAGAATTTCCTATTGTATATTTGGAGATGAAATTATAATTATTGTGTTGGAAATACTTCGTGAATGATGATTATAACTTGGTTGGTGGATATTGGTTTATTTTGTTAATTTCTAAGACAATTTTATCTTTGGATAGTCTTAAAACAAGGGAAACTCTATCCAATTTTCTATAAAATACGGATGAGGCTTACTTGAGGACACTTTTTCCCAAGCGCCGGTGATTATCCTAAATTGGGTCGTGATATTTACATCCATAGTTTAAGTCAAATCAGCTTGTTTAAATCATAATGAAGTAAGGTCAATAAGAAATATATTTCAACAGTTCTAAAAAAATTGACTCAAGCAACTATGTGCATAAATAATGAAATCATGTACCGCCCCTTAGGCAATCATCACTTAGTCCTCCCAATCACTCCAACCTCACAATCACTCATGCCTCACATCCGTTCAGCACTCGACACTCACACTCACTTGGTACCTGCACTCATTGGGGATGTGTACAGACTCCCTAGGGGCTCCTTCAGCCCAATCCCTATATCAATGCCTTTCATGATAAAATCAACGAAACATGATGTGGTGTGCAGCCCGATCCCATAAATATCCGCACAAATCAGGCCCTTGGCCTTACTCACTCATCAATCTCTCAAGTCTCTGAGGCTCTCAGAAATTAGTGTAATCAGCCCAAACAAACGTTCACATGATACGTCAAACATGATAACAGAGACTGGGATGTGATGTAAGAAAGCATGAACATGGCTGAGTACAGAATATCAAGGAAAACAGTTAGAGGACAGCAAGAAATGACCTCTAAGGGTCCAAACAATACCGGCATAAAGCCTAAAAATGGTATCTATCATGATTTACAGTCAATCTTTCTTTAACACATAAGGAGCATATATCTATCAAGATGTTGTTCAACTTTACAGTTGCTACGGGATGGACCAAGTCACAATCCCTATTGGTGCACGCCCACACACCTGTCACCTATCATGTGTGTCATCTCTAAATAGTCACATGACATGAAAATCCAGGCTTTCATACCCTCAGGACCTGATTTACAATAGTTACTTACCTCAATCCGTGTAAATTCCTACTTCGCAATGCCATTGCCTCTAGATTCGGCCTCCAAACGTCCCGAATATAGCCACACTTAATACAACACAATCAATAACGGCTAAAGGGATATATTCCATTAAAAACTACTAAATTAGGGCCAAAATAAGAAATCTACTCAAACACGACCCCCGAGCTCACGTCTCGAAATCTGACAAAAGTCACAAACCCCAAAATCCCATTCAATCATGAGTCTACCCATACTAAATTCATCAAAATCCGATATCATTTTGCCTCTCAAACCCCCAAAAGATATGCTCCAAAATCCCAAGACCTAACCCCCAACTTTCATTTCAAAACCCCACTAATTAGGTGAGAAATCAACGGGAATACACCCTAGGTAATGGTAAATAGGCTCAAGGGACTTACCTCAGTGAATAGCCTTGAATTTCCTTCAAATATCACCTAAAAAGATCCAAAGTCCGAGTTCAAATTTATGGAAATGAGGAAAAATCTCGAAGTCCTCTATTTATACATTCCTCCTAGTGAAACTGCACATACAGTCCCTTTTTCTGCATCTGTGGTGCTGTATATGCGGGCCAAGCTCCACTTATGCGGAAATCACTTAAAATCTCTGGGATCTCTTCTGCTCCTATAGACCGTATCTACGATCATCGCATGAGCGAAAACAACATCGCACATGCGCCTTACCTCTCGCACATGCGCACTCTCACAGGTGCGGGATTAACTTCGCACCTGCGGTTCCTGCCAAAGTCCTCTATGGCCGCATCTGCGGCTCCTCGGTCACTCTTAGAAGCTCTTACCTGCAATTCTCCTCTGCAGGTTCAGAAGAACCGGAATCACCCCGAGGCCCTCGGGATTTCAACCAAACACACCAAAACGTCCCATAAAATCATACGAACTTAGTGGAACCTTCAAATCACTCCAAAACAACATCAAAACACAAAATTACCCTCGAATTCAAGCCTAAGAACTTCTAAACTTCCAAATTCCGCAAATGATGTCGAAACCTATCAAACTATGTCTGAATAACCTCAAACTCTACACAAACATCACAATGACACCACAAATCTTTTATAACTTCCAAAAATCCATTCCGACCCCGATATAAAACTTTCCACTACCGACCAAAATCACCATGTTTTCAACTTTCGCCAAATTCAAGCCTAATTCCACTACGGACATTCAAATCAGGTTCTGGATGCACTCCTAAGTCCAATATCACCTAACGGAGCTAACATAACCATAAAAATTCAAATCCCAGATCGTTTACACATAAGTGAACATCCGGTTGACTTTTCCAACTTAAGCTTCTAATAAAGAGACTAAGTGTATGAATTCCCTCTGAAACCACTCTGAGCCCAAAATAACTAACCTGGTATATCCTAATATATCCGAAGAACAAAAAAATAAATAGAAATGGGGAAAACGAGGCTATAACTCTCGAAACGACCTGCCTGGTCGTTACAATAATCTATTTAAATTTTTTATAAATTATAATTGAACTATGAATAATACGAAAAGTATGACATATAGCATAATATAAAAATTAGCTGCAACATCGTTATAACACAAACATCAAAAGTAATGTATTCAATACGATATCTTATGTAACACTTGGTTACAACGTCGTTTTGCTTTCTAAATCTCTGTTCCCCTAAATAAGACTCCTCGTACATGCTTTAAATTTTTTATGACTTGTGGGGATGGTTAGTTTTGTATTTGGAAGGCTACGGGTTGAAATCGGAACACTTGGTTCCATAAGGTTGGCAAAAAGGGCTAAGATTGACTTTGGTCAATGTTTTGAGTAAACGACCTCGAAATTGGGATCCGACGGTTCCAATAGGTTTATATGATGTTATTAGACTTGACCATATGTTCGGATTGGGTTTTGGATGATCTGGGAACGTTTCGGCGCTTAATAGTTAATATTGGCTCATTTAATGTTTTAGAGTTCTTTGAATTTGGTTTACAGCAGGTTTTGGTGTTATAATGGTCTGTTTGGGATTCCATGCCTGGAAATAGTTTTTTTATGGTGGTTTAAGACTTACACGCAAAATTTGGTATCATTCTAAGTAGTTTAGGTATGATTAAACGCGTTTGGAAACTTGAAGTTCATAAATTGATTCAATTTGGTTTCCAGGTGCGATTCTTAGTTTCGTTGATATTTTACGCGTTTCAAGAGTTCGATTAGGTCCATATTATATTTATGGACTTGTTGGTACATTTTGACGGGGTCCCAAGTGGCTCGGGTGTGTTTCGAACCACCTGGAGCTAAGTTGGAAAAATCCAAAAATTTCTAGTTCTGGTTTCCTTCTTCACGAATGCGGAAGGACAGTCGCGTTCGCGATGAAGGATTTCTGGGAGTGGAATTTTGTTCTTCATGTTCGTGAAGATTTAGGACCTGTGGCCTTCACATTCGCGCTGGCCATGCCACGTCTGCATAGAAGGATTTTGGGCCTCGAGGTTTGTGGGTCGTTTCTCTTTCGCGTTTGCGAAGGGCTAATTGCATTCTCAATGCTTGGGCTAGCCTAGCCTTTGCGATCTCGCCGACTGATCTAGTCTAATTTCACACCTCAATTCAAGGTTATAAAAACGGCCGATGCAATAATCATACCAAAGAAGAGTCGGGGTCGAATTTCGCGGGGAGCTATATGTGTGGGAGTTATTAGTATATATCATAGCGTGTGAGTCTATTTATCTAAATTCGCATTTCCAAAAAATTGGGTTGCTTTGAAGTCTAATTTAAAATACGTTTGTAATTTAATAAATTAAACTAGGAAATTTTATTTTTTTTTGTTTTTCAAATATTTGTAAAAGTCCCGGGGTTATGACCGCTACATAGGTGTTTGCCGAATGGGATATAGACTTAAAAGCTTGTTTTATTGTTCGGGGTGCATTATAGCTATCAGCACTCAATCACCCGCTCAATACCTCTTGGTCAGAGAGTGATTTTGCCCAATTTGACTTTCTAAAGTCCAAATGGGTATTGAAAAAAAAAGTTGATAAAAGCTCAAGCTGGGTTGTTACTATCTCTAGGTTCAACCCTTTAACTGGGCTTATAAATCTCTCGATTGACAAAATTTCTTGTTAGCCAAGTTTTCCTGGACTAAATCTCTTTTTCTCAAGTAGAGACCAAGTCAATAGGCATGAACAAATGTTTTCAACTATTAATTCCACAAATAAAATCAAGAACAAGGCTAAATAATAAATAGCCAACGAATAACAAGCAATAAATTAAACAACCATTAAGTTTACACACTAGGGTTGGGTCATAATCCTTGTGAAAATCTAGCTATTCATGCTTGAAATGGAAGAAATAAAAGAAGAAATGATAATTAAACTCATATTGCTAATTAAAATGAAAAAAATTGATATTCAAATATCTCAAAATATGAAAAGCTACTAAAAAGAGTAAAAGGAAACATATATTGTAGCAGCTGATGTCAAAAGTTTACCTAAAAATGTGAAACTTGTCTATTTATACAGGGCTAGAAATTTCGGACAAAAATATCCTTTTGGAGGTTATGCGGCCGCACAATTCCATGTGCAGTCCGCACTTTTCTTCAACTTGACATGATTGAAAGTTTGCGGCTGCATAATTCTGAACCTTGGCTACAATGCACTCTTTCTGCGGTCCGTAGAATTGTAATTGTGGCTACAACTTGCTCTTCTGCGGTCCGTACAATTGTATCTGCGGACGAATAGTTTTTCTTCTGCGGCCGTACAAAAGTTGTGCGCTCCACACTTCTGGGAGACTTGGAATGCATCTTCTCTGAACATTGCTATTGGCTCAGGTTTTTCGGCCGCACAGTTCATGTGCGGACAACACTTTGCACCAGTCTCTGATGGAAATTCCTTCATAACCTGCGGCCGCAGATGATATTCTGCGATTCGCATAATTGAGCTTTTGTGGCTTTTTTGTCCTTGAGTTCTGATTACTCCTTCTTGAGTTTGATTTTATTTAGGGAGTTTATCTTCCAATATTACTGCAATTAAGCACATTCCATCAGTTTTCGGGAAGACAATTAAAGACTCTTCGACTAAAACGAAAGCTAAAACACGCTAATAAGTAGTCAAAATCTCCACTTATCAACTCCCCAAACTTAAGCTTTTGCTTGTCCTCAAGCAAATAAAGTGGTTCCCACCTCCACAAGTTAAGAGTCATTCCAACAAATCAAAGTTAGTCAGTCAGAGATCAATTGGTACCAACAATTACCCACACCACTTATGAATTATCAACAAGACAACAAGTTAAACTTTTAAGCACAAATAGTTCTAATGTGACACTTGAGCATCAAGAATTCACTTTATTCATCAAGGAAGCTCACTCTTTTATGTAGGTCATTTTGGATCCCAAACTCCTCCTCCTCTACTCTCTGTTTGCCTATCTCAATTAAGAATTCAGTACTCAATCCAAAGATTTGCGAAAGGTTCACTCATCTATCTCAAAAGAAGGTCGCAAGTATTGATTTAAGTACCACAGGATTTCCCCTCATGTAAATTGCTACTAATTTAAGCTCACTCGGATCTAAATCATGTAAGGCTTTTTCCGTAATGCAAGGAAGGCTTTTGGACTAAGGTTTGATATGCTATGATAGAACGGGTTCATCTTTCCTTAAACACTCCACTTTCTTTTTTCGACTCATGCTTTGCCGACTCTTTGAGGCATTTTATTTTCCTTGGGGGAACTAGAGAGACTTAACATCACTCCCTCTAGATCATGACATTCGTTTTCTCCCTCTTTGATTTCTATATTATTTGCATCATTACTATTCTTTGAATCCCTTCAATTCTTCAAATTACTCATTTTCTTTTTGTATTTTTCTGTTTGTTCATTCTCTTTCTTGCCATTCCATCTCATTATTTCCTTTCTCTATTTGTGCCTTGATACCTCTTTCAAGTTCCTCGTCTCTCCCTCAAACTTACGTTTTTAGCCAATTGTTTCACAAGAGTGTTAAAGAAAAGATCAGGCGCCAGGAGAGGGTCACGACAAAATGGGTAAAGGCTTTTAATATGGTTATCAAATGAGAAAAGTTTTAGGCTCAACTGGGTTGGCTAGGGATAACACATTGGTGGGAAATGGAAAACTTCAAGCAGATAAGCAAAATTTAAAATTTTGCCTAGAAACACATTATGGGCAAGTTATAGACCATTAGCACGGGTACTTGGACTTGCAACAACAACATCTAACCTCTCACGCAACTGGATTGTTAAAGAGGATAGAGTCGACGGCCCAGAATGACCATATTTAAGATTGAAAATCACTATAGTTCTATTGGGCCACTCGATGATCTTCTCACAAGGTCACTAACTAGAGCGATTTCTTTCCAAAAACCTTGTTTTAAACCGTTAGAATGCAGTTAAGTCTGTTGGTATCAAGTGAAGCATGTTTGACTCTTCGAGGATGACTCAGTTAGGTTTTTTTTATTCATTACTACTACTACTATTACCTACACACCAAAAATGGACTCAATCCCTTAAGAAGGTTGTCACGCCATCCATAGTTGGGAAGAGTCAACCGATTCACACAAAAACCACCTTTCGAAATAACCGTGGCATTAAGAAAACCAAAGTCTTATTATACACTAAAACATAAAAAGAAGCTACTAATTAAAAAATGAAACTAACATAAAGATAAAGAATCTCTCACGCAAAAGACTATTGAAAGTGTAATGAATATACATAATATGAGAAAAAAAGTATATAGACATAATGAGAAAGGAGAAAAAAATAGTTATAAGTTAATTACATTCCAGATGTCTAATAGTTATCAAAATACAGAATCATTAAAATATGTCAAAGAAACTCCACCCCCCTCCAAATAAAAAAACACATTGTCCCTAATGCTTAACAACATAAGAGCAAAAGAAGGGTGAGAGTGAAGAAACCTCCCTATGGCTTTGTGTCCATCTCTGTGTCCTTAGTAGTGGCTTCGACCTCAGTCTCATCCAATTGGATCTCATCAAACTCAAGTCCGGGAGTGGCTGGGTTGGTGAAAACATTACGGACTACCTCAGCAGTGTCAGCAATAGTGTCTGGCTCCTCAGACTGGCTAGCTGGTGTTGTAGGTGCTGTAGGAGATGGGCCTGAGTGCTGTGGGTCTACCTACATATCAAGTGGAATGTATCTTGCTGCTGCAAACTTTGTAACTTGCCTCCGAATCTAGTCCATTGACTTCTTAGAGGCATGTCGCTTTCTCATATTCTTTACCTCATTTCCCAACTCTTCGCTCACTGCCCCATGCTGCACTAAAGTGGCTATGAAGGTGTTTTGAATTTCCAGGAGCTTCTTCAAAGTTTCTTCAACTTTAAGGGGAATCTGGGGTGGTGTAATGGATGGCGGTGCTATAATATGATTGGACATGTCACTCAGCTTTGGATTAGTTGTGTGCATCCAGTTGTTGAGGATCTCCAGTGTCTGGGAGACTTGCAGTGCAGTGAGTGGAGCAGAGGTCATAGACACCGGCTTCAAAGCCGAGGTGGGAGGCACTGAGGCTAAAGGTGGAGGCATGGAAGCTGCACTGGCAGAAGGCTCTGCTGAAGTGGATGGCATATCAGTTATCTTTGTACCCACCACTGATGGCTCATCAGACTGGCCTATGGTGGTAGTCGGCTGACCCTTTCTCTTCGGGTTATGTGCATCCATAGAGAATACTGATATATATATATATACACACACACACTCTTTATGTGTCGTTATCAAACTCATGTAGTTACGCTATCATGCAAAAATGAAGAAAGGATTTTCCTTAACATATCTTATCACAATCTTTACGATCACAAAGTTGACTCGCCTCTTTGCACCTTAATCTACAATAATGATAATAGGACTATCATTAGGTTATGAATGTTACAACTATCGCACAACAAACGACAAACTTATTTCGTATTAAAACGGGCAGCATCGCCCCTATAATCCTTACTTCCTCCAAATTCAAGATAATAACTAAAACACAAGAACCAAACAATAATAACATATATACATTATTTTCCAACCTTATATACACCACTAAATACTACAAAACAGCCCAACGCACCCCAATCTCGTCATACACAAAACGACCACCGTAGTAGTGTCAAACAACCCAAAATTTTTACGAAGAATGAGCAGCTCACCATCATGAATTTATATGGTGTTTCTCAAAACCCTTCTTCCTCCAAAAATACACACAATAGTAGTAAAATAAACAGCCCAATAGCAACACAAAACAATCCATAAAACAGTCCGCTACAAGTGAATAAACGCGAACTCACGACTTCCGATCATTGTCCCTTGAGTTCATACAAATATAGAATGACGTACCATGAATTTAAAGAAGAAAAGGTGGATAAATAGGGCAGTAAATGTACCTTATTTATTGGATAACTCAGCTCCTATATTGGTTATTCAAACTCTAGGTTTTACCTACAATTAGAACTTGAAAGGGAGAGAAAATCAATTAGGGTTTGTGGGAAATTTTTGGAAGGATGTTTGTAGGGGTTTAGGTATGGTTAATTATGGTATATTATGAGTGTAATATTTTAGGAGAAGTACATAAATGGGATCTTTTGCCGACCATAAATAGCCTCCTTTTGGACTCTCATTTAAGCAAGTAGGTACACACTTACTTCTCCCCTAGCAGCTTGTGCAGTCTTGCAAAAGTACATATCTCTCTCTACTACAATGTCATATTAACAAACGTTTTAAAGTGATAGAAAATAGACTTATAGATCACCAATTTTATGGGTAGAACACCCCGTAACTCTAAGTAGGTTGGGAGAAAACCACAGTTACATTTGACCTAAATTTCAGTAAAACTTATGAATGTAACTTGTCATGACATTCATCGACTTTTGTTCCACAACTCACGTGACTTCAAAACATAAAATACGACTACCATATGAAAAACATAACTCATAACATAACCTCTTTATCATGTTAATCACCATAGTTTCTGCTCAAAAGTACATGTTATAATATTCCCAACTTGTCGACTTTCGGCGAAACATTATTTTCTTTAATTCCTTTAGCTTCTGAACCTTCCAACCCTCTTGTACCTATTGTTCATGATCTTCAATAAAAGTAACTTCACAGTTAACATGATTAAATTACATTATGTACTTTCAAAGATGATATCATTTCATAGGTTACATCAATTTACTTACAACGTACTCTCACGTACGAAACTATGGGGGTGTACCACCCATCAAGTACGGGCGGAACTTCTCAATTTCAAAAACAATGGAGAGGAGCTCTTTATCTGTAACAGTGTAATTGACTTGGGAATTATTCATGGTCTTACTAGCATAGCAGACCTAATTAAATATGTTGTTTATACGTTGCCTAAAAACTGCTCCAACCGCTACACAGCTAGCATCGCAGACGAGCACAAAAGGAATACTCAAATTCGTAGCGGTGATAATGAGAGTAGTTGTAAACTTGATCTTTTTCAATTCAAGGGATCTCATGCAATCATAATTGAAGTGAGATATAGCATCATTCTCTAATATCTTTTACAATGGGTTCACAACTTTAGAACAATCTGTTATGAAGCGCCGGTAGAACCTCGCGTGACCCAACAGATTTATCACGCCTTTCACTAGAGTTGGAAGTTGGAGTTTATAAATCACCTCTATAATCGCCTTCGCTCCTTCTATGCCATTCATTGAAATTTTGTGGTCAAGGACAATTCTTTCTTCGATCATGAAATGACATTTCTCCCAATTTAGCACCAAGTTTGTTTCTTCACACCTTGCAAATACTTTATCCAAATTTTCCAAGTGTGATGACCCGATAGGTCATCTAGAGTTTTAGAACCTAATTCAGTGTTTCGAAGCCTCTAATAGATTCTTTAAGACTTCCTCATTTTGCATGCAGAGTCCGAGTATTTTTTCGGAAGGCTATGTTCAAAAAACTGATAAAATATGAAATTTTGCCTTAAAAATCTATTTGAGTTGACTTAGGTCAACATTTTGGGCAAACGGACCCGGATCCATGTTTTGACGGTTCCGGTGGGTCGTATTGTGATTTGGAACTCGGGCGTATGTCCGAAATCGAATTCGAAAGTTCCTAGCTCGAGTTATTGATTTTTGTCAAAAACTGAATGTTTAAAGGTTTTATGATTTTAAAGAATTGGCCGATGTTTGACTCTAATGATCCGGGTCCGTATTTTGATTACGGAACCCGGTATAGGTCCATTACTATATTTATGAGTTGTCTGTCAAATTTTGTGAGAAACGGAGTTGGTTTAACGTGATTTGGACATCCGGTTGTTAAAATAAAAGCTCATAAGCTTTATTGAAAATTGCATTTGATTTGGTATCTAATTTATAGTTCTAGGTGTTATTTTTGCAATTTGATTGTGTGAGCAAGTTCGTATGATATTTTTGGACTTTTGTGCATGTTTGGATTGGAGACCCGAGGGCACGGGTGAGTTTCAGATAGGCTACAGAGTGATTTTAACCTTAATATGAATGTTGGTGCATCAGGTTTGCATATCTCGCATTGGCGAGGACTTGATTGCAAATGTGAGCCTCGCATATGCAGAGTCAGGCTCGCATTTGTGAAGAGGCATATGGCTGGGTCAGCTTCGCTTTTGCAAAGAGAAGTCTGCAAATGTGATGGGCGCAGGGTTCACACTTGCTTGAAAAGGGACGCATTTGCTACTGGAAGTAGACCAAGGCAGACTAGCATTTGCGAGTAGAAAGTTCTCTTTTGCGAAAGCCTTGGCTCGCATATGCGTCAGGAATGTCACATTGGCGATTGTATCATGCTCAGAGGTTATTTGCATTTGAAAATAATTGATCGCAATTGTGAACTTTGTGTCGCAATTGCGATAACTGCGGCTGGGTAAAAGAAGGAAAAAATGGGATTTTGTTCGTTCTTTCAAAATTTCCAAATCTACAAAAACCTAGAGGCAGTTTTTCCAAGATCTTTTCTTTCCCAATTCATTGGTAGGTAATTCTAACCTATTTCCTTTCAATCTTCCATTACATTTCATAAGATTTAAATCTAAAATCTAGGATATTTTAATAAATTTGGACTTTAGACCTCAAATTGAGGTCGGATTTCAGAACAAATTACATAACCGGACTCGGGGGTGAATGTGTAATAGGATTTTGGTTCAAATTTTGGGTTTTGAACAAGCAGGCCCGTGGTTGATTTTTGACTTTTTAGGAAAACTATGGGAATTATAAATTTATGCCCCAGTAGAGATCTGAGTTGACTACGTTGTGAGGTAAGTGTTGATTTTAACCTTGACTTGAGGGAATTAGCAACCTTGAACTATGTGTTGCATGAATTTCATGTGTTGCGGCGTATATGTCACGACCCCAAATCCTAACCGGTCGTGATGGCACCTATCATGGAACTAGGCTAGCCGAGTACCGCGTGTTCACATTTTTCTTTTGAAAATCTCATTTAAGTTTCAAGCAATTTATAACAATATACAGAAAGTTTACTTAATATAATAGTCGTAATTTTGTATACAATACTGCCATCCCCAAAACCTGGAGCCAACATGTCATGAGCATCTAGTGAAATAAGACAAAATAATGTATTATGATACATCATTCCGAATCAAAGCAAAGTACAACAGGAAGGGAAAGAAGAGATGCTGCGAACGCTGAACAGCTAACTCCGTATCCCCACAATCTGGCTCCGCGGCGATATATATATAAGCTAATGCTCGATCTCTACTCCTTAATCTGCACACAGAGGTGCAGGGAGTGATGTGAGTACACCAACTCGGTAGTAATGGAGATAAATCAAGTCTAAGTAGCAAGGAAGCACATAAGAATCAATGCCATTAAGTCACAATATACACAGCTTACTTTCGAATAGTACACATAGATATACGAAATCATCATGCCTTAGAAATCAACTTCATAAAAGTCATTAAAACTATGCACACTTTTAACAACCATAAAACAAAGATTTGGTATGAAAAATGAATGTAGTAAAATCATAAGTAGCCCCTAGGGCAAAACCATGTTTCATAATCAGCCCCTCGGGCATGCCTCATAACCCCTCAGCACCTCACAATCACTCAACACCTCACAGTCACTCCTGCCTCCCAATCACTCAATCACTCGAACTCGGTGCGCTCACTGGGGGTGTGTACAGACTCTGGAGGGACTCCTTCAGCCCAAGCGCTAATGTCACTTAGCACCTCACCATCACTCTTGCCCCTCGGCCATAGTCGGTGGAACCACTTGAAAAACCCCTCGGGCGAAGTAATAGAACGGGGTACTCGACCCGAAAACATCATTTTAATGCTCACATAATGTAAATCAGGCTGAGTTTCAAATAAAAAGTATGCACAATGTTGCTGAGTAAAATCATCAACAAGTAGTGATGAAAACAGCAGTAAAACACCCTCAGAGGGTCTAAACAGATCGGCACGAGGCCCCAAACACGGCTTACACCTCAAATATTTCACAAACCTTTAGAACATAATTCATCACAAGTTTTTGAGTAAATATGCAACTCATTAGTTGCTGCGGAGAGGACCTGGTCCAATCCAAAAATCAGTACGCGCCACATATTCGGCATCCAACATGTGCGCCACTTAAAAATTAGTGAGAAATAATGAAGTCAGGGGTTCCATACACTCAGGACAACGTTTAAGACCATTACTTACCTCTACCGGGTCGCGAAACTAGTACGCTATGCCTTTGCCCCTCAAATTGGATCCCGATTGCTCCGAATCTAGCCAAAACCAGTTCAACATCATTAAAATACACTAATGGAACACAACCCAATCGAAAATCATCAAATTAAACAAAAATCTCGAAATTCGACCAAATCCAAGACCCGAGCCCACTTCTTGGAATCCAAAATTTTTTACATCATTAGAACCCTCGTCCTCCCAAGATTCTATACATACTAAGAACACTAAAATCGGACCACAATTGCCCATCAGATCCTTAAAAGAAAAATAATTTCTCATAGACCTTCTTGCCCAACTTACCTAAATTTCCAGAATTTTTGTGGTTTAATTACTCAAAAATCGACATAGAAAAGTGCTATGAAGTTGAAATTCTTGCCTCCACTAATTTCCCCCGAACAACTCTTTGTAACCACGGCCTCCCACCCGCGAACTCTAAGAACAAATGTCTCAGCAACAAAACCAGAAAATCTGCCAAGTTCCATACTCAAAAATCGATTCGTGAATCATCTGAAACACACCCGAGGCTCTCGGGACCTCAACCAAACATACCAACATATTCCATAACATCATTCGAACTCAGTCGAGCTTTTGAAACACCAAAAACATCACGGAAACACCAAATTTACATCAAATTCAAGCCTAAGAACTTTGAAACATCTAAATTTCGTCAAGTACGCCGAAACCAACCAAAAAACCTCCGATTTATCTGAAATTATGGAGACATATCAAAAATGATGTGACGAACCTGTTCCAACTTTCGGAATTCCATTCCGACCCTGATAGCCTAATGTCCACTGCCGACCGAAAATCACCAAAAACTAAATTTCGCCCATTCAAGCCTAATTCTACACCGGACATCACAAAAATATTCCGAACACACTCCTAAGTCCAAAATCACCTAACGAAGCTATTCGAGCCATAAAATCCGAATTCTGGGGTCGTTTAGCAATAAGTCAACTCTCATTTGACTTTATCAACTATTAGTCTACTTAAAAGGCTAAATACCTAAACCCTCATTGTAACCACTCCGGACCCAAACCAACTGACCTAATACATCAAAAATAAGATAGCGATACATGACAAATGCAGAAGCAGGCGAAATGGGTAAATCTCACGGAACGACCGGTCGAATCGTTACATCCTCTCCCTCTTAAACAAACATTCATCCTCAAACGGGTCTAGAAATATACTTGAAGACTCAAATAAGTGAGGATATATGTCCTGCTTCTCCCGCTCGGTCTCCCAGGTGGCATCCTCCGCCGGCTGCCCTCTCCACTAAACCTTCACTGAAGTTATATCCTTAGACCTCAGCTTCATGACCTGACGACCCAAAATAGCCAATGGCTCTACCTCACATGACATATCACCCTCGAGATGAACCGTGCTGAAGTCCAAAACATGGGGAGGGTCACCAATATACTTCCGGAGCATCGAAACATGGAATACTGGATGAATACTCGATAAACTAGGAGGCATAGCAACCCTATAAGCCACCTACCCAACCCTCTGAAGTACCTCAAAAGGCCCCATGAACCTGGGACTCAGCTTCCCTCTCTTCCGAATCTCATAACACCCTTCACGAGTGACACCTTCAGCAACACCTTATCCTGAACCATGAAAGGCACATCTCGAACCTTGCGGTCTGCATACCTCTTCTGCCTAGACTGCGCCGTGCGAAGCTGCTTCTGAATCAACTTTGCCTTACTCAAAGCATCGTGACCCAAGTCTGTGCCCAATAGCCTAGCCTCGCCCGACTCAAACCAAGCAACCGAAGATCTACACCTCCTACCATACAAAGCCTCATACGGAGCCATCTGAATACTCGACTGATAGCTCTTATTATATGCAAACTCCGCCAGTGGCAGAAACTGATCCCATGAACAACCAAAGTCAATCACACAAGCACGCAACATGTCCTCTAAAATCTGAATGGTACGCTCCGACTGCCCGTCGGTTTGAGGATGGAACATTGTGCTCAACTCAACCTGAGTACCCAACTCTCTATACACGGCTCTCCAAAACTGAGATGTGAACTGAGTGCCTCTGTCTGAAATGATACAAACTGGAACCCCATGCAAACGGACAATTTCCCTGATATAAATCTTAGCTAACCTCTCCGATGATATGTAGTACCAACAGGATTGAAGTGCCCGAAGTTGGTAAGCCAATCCACAATGAACTAGATAGCATCACACCTCCTCGAAGTCCGTGGGAGTCCAACTACGAAGTCCATGGTGATCCGCTCCCACTTCCACTCCGTAATATAAAACCTCTGAAGCAATCCACCAGGTCTATGGTGCTCATACTTGACCTCCTGACCGTTGAGACACCGAGCCACAAAATCCACGACATCCTTCTTCATACTCCTCCACCAATAATGCTGCCTCAAATCGTGATACATCTTCGCGGCACCCGGAAGGATTACCGCGAACTATGAGCCTCTACTAGAATAAAATCTTTAATTCCATCTAGATTGGGCATGCAAATCCGACCCCATCATCACCAATAACCACATTTCTGGCATCATCTCAACGGACCCGGTCCTGAAGAACTAGTAAATGATGATCATCATACTGGCGTGCTCTAGTCTGATCATAGAGAGAAGACCTGGAGGTTACATAAGCCAACACTCGCGGGGGCTCTAATAGATCCAATCTCACCAAATGACCTACTAAGGCCTGAAAATCAAGAGCTAATAGCCGCTCTGCTACTGGAAGATAAGCTAAACACCCCATACCCTCTGTTCTGCGACTCAAGGCATCGGCCACTAAATTGGCCTTCCTCGGATGATATAAGATAGTGAGGTCATAATCCTTGAGGAGCGCTAACCATCTCCTCCGACGCAAATTCAAGTCCTTCTGCCTCGACAGATACTGCAAACTGCGATGATCAGTGAAAATCTTACACCGCACTAAATACAAATAATGCCGCCAAATTTTGAAGGCATGAAGAATGTCAGCTAACTCAAGATCGTGCACGAGAAAATTCTTATCGTGCACCTTCAACTTTCTGGACGTGTAGGTAATCACCATAGCGTCCTGCATCAATACTTCTCCCAAGAAAACTCCAGAAGGATCACAATAAACTGTGTAAGAACCCGAACTAGCAGGCAAAACTAATACTGCAGCTGTAGTCAATGCTGACTTGAGCTTTTGAAAGCTCTCCTCACACTCATCAGACCATCTGAATAGGGCACCCTTCTGGGTCAATCTAGTCAAAGGCGAAGCAATCGAAGAGAATCCCTCAATAAAGCGACGGCAATATCCCTCCAAACCAAGGAAACTCCTAATCTCTGTAGCTGAGGACGGTCCGGGCCAACTCTGCATCGCCTCTATCTTCTTCAGATTAACCTGAATCCCCTCACTAGACATCACGTGCCCCAAGAAAACTATTGATCCCAGCCAAAACTCACACTTGGAGAATTTCGCATAAAGCTTCTCCTCCCTCAATCTCTGCAACACAACTCTCAAAAACTGAGCATGCTCTTCCTGGTTACCAGAATAAACCAGGATGTCATCAATGAACACAATGACGAAGGAATCAAGATAAGGCTGAAAGACGTTGTTCATCAATTGCATGAACGCAACTGGGTCATTGGTCAGCCCAAATGACATAACCAAGAACTCATAATGACCATACCTAGTCCTGAAAGCCGTCTTCGGAATATCAAAATCCCAAATCCTCAACTGATGGTACCCATATCTCATATAAATCTTGGAAAACACTCTGGCTCCCTGAAGCTAGTCAAACAAATCATCAATATGGGGCAAGCGATGGTTCTTCACCGTAACCCTATTCAACTATCAATAGTCAATACACATACGCATGGACCCATCCTTCTTCTTGACGAAAACACCAGCGCACCCCAAGGTGACACACTAGGCCGGGTGAACCCTTTATCCAGGAACTCTTGAAGATTCTCCTTCAATTCATTTAGCTCCGCTGGTGCCATACGATATGGTGTAATAGGAATAGGCTGAGTGCCTGGCACCAAGTCAATACCAAAATCAATATCCATCTTAGGTAGCATGCCTGGCAGGTCTACAGGAAACACATCCAAAAAATCACAGACCACATGAACTGAATCAATAGCTGGATTCTCACCACCGACATCCCTCACAAAGGCCAAATAAGATAAACACCCCTTCTAAACCATGCGTCGAGCCTTCAGGTAAGAAATCACCCTAATAGGCAAATACTCGAAAGAACCTCTCCACTAAACCCTCGGACACCCCGGCATAGCGAAAGTCACGGTCTTAGCGTGACAATCAAGAACAACATGGCACGGAGATAACCAATCCATGACAAATATCACGTCAAAATTAACCATGCTGAGTAACAGTAGGTCCACTCGGGTCTCCAAACCCCCAATAGATATAGTGCACGACCGATACACACGGTCCACTACAACAGTATCGCCCACATTAGTCGACACATGAACAGACGTGACTAGAGACTCACAGGGCACATCCAGAAAATCGGCATCAAATAAAGCCAAGGCATCACGGCAACACACTGAAACAATACATGCAATCACGGAATCTGAGGCCATAACATTCGGCCTGGCTGGAAATGAATACATACGAGCCTGCCCCCTCCCTACTCGACCTCCCCCTTTAAGGCGGCCTCTAGCTGACTGGCGGCTAACCCTAGCTGACTGGGCAGGTGGTGAAGTGACTGGAGCTGAAGTCGAGGGCTGGCCCCAGTGCTGAGAAGATCCACCAGAACTGCGGGGGACTGCCTCTACCCGTGCCCGAACTATCCACAGTGAAAACAGCTACCCGAAGCTGGAGGCGGGGACTGATAGAAACCCCTAGCACCTGTACGGCCATTAGAAGCCTCCTGTATAGATGGACCCTGAACTAGAGGTGCTCGAGCTGCACTTTGAGCTGGGAGGGCACCAAAAGAAGTATGGCCTAACTGAAAACCACGGGGACCCTCCCCCGAAGATGCACCACTATAAGCTGGGCAGCCTGACTGAGGTGGCCTGAATGAACGGCCCCTACCCTGCTGAAACTTTCCCCAGAAGGGAGCACTACTAGAACTGCCCGAACCTAGAGGCCTCTTGGCCACCCTCTCCTTCCGCTCCTGGCGGCGAACAAACTCAATGTATCGAGCTATGTATACAACCTTCTCGAATGAAGCACCCGATACTCTCTTTTGAGTCATAAACAACCGAAGCTGATAAGAAAGACCATCAACGAACCTCCTGACCCTCTCTCTATCAGTAGGGATAATCTCAGAAGCATGCCTAGCGAACTCGGAAAATCTCAACTCGTACTGAGTGACTGATAACTCTCCCTGGCGCAGCTGCTCCGCTCTGTGGGACTGAGGAACATACTTCTCCAAAAAGATCTCGGAGAACTGCTGCAAGGTAAGAGGTGCTAAACCAACCCGTCTACGCCTCTCGAAAGACTCCCACCAAGTAAAGGCAGCACCCGGAAACTGAAAGTTAACAAACGAGACCACACTGGTCTCCAGAATACCCGCGCTGCGTAGTATCCTCTGGTATCTATCCAGAAATCCATGGGCATCCTCGCCCTATGTACTACTGAAAGTCGGAGGCTGAAGTCTGCTTAATCTCTCCAACCTGCGCTGATCGTCCTCAGGCATAGCAGGGACCACATAATCCTGAACTGCAGCAGTTGGCTGCGCTGGGGCTGCTCCCGGTGCTTCAATACCCTGTGCAGCCTACTTAGATGCCCGGGAAGCTGGAGTCTGATTGCCTCCCCCGGCCTGAGTTGTGGTGGCAGAAAAAGACATGGCAACAGCCTGAGCCAAACCGGTGCATATTGACAATATTTGTGACAAGGCCTCCTGAAGACCTGGAATAAATATAGGGACTGCTGGTGCCTGAGCCTGTCCTACTGTGGATACCATCAGCGGGAACCTGATCATGATCGGCAAGGGTATCCTGAGGTACTGCCTCGGTTGCTGTGCGGGCTGGCCCTCTTACCTCTACCAAGACCTCGACCTCTCGCTAGTCTAGCCGGTGACTGGTCACCCTTATCGGTATGGCGTGTCATCACCATTTGTGGGTGAATGAAACAATATAAGTTCAGATTTCAAGAATCAATAGATCAACACGAAAGGGTTCAAGAAAGATAGAATGTTTCCTAAAGGTTTTGTAGCCTCTCGAAGAGAAGTACAGACGTCTATGTACCAATCCGTAAGACTCTACTAAACCTGCTCATGATCGTTGAGTCCTATGTAACATAGGGCTCTGATACCAAACTGTCAAGACCCTAAATCCAAATCGACCGTGATGGCGCCTATCGTGGAACTACGCTAGCCGACTACATCGTGTTCACATTTTTCTTTTGAAAATCTCATTTAAGTTTCAAGCAATTCATAACCATATACATAAAGTTTACTTAATATAATAGGACAATTTTATATACAATACTGCCATCCACAAAACCCGGAGCCAACATGTCATTAGCATCTAGTGAAATAAGGCTAAATAAAGTATTATGATACATTAATTCCAAATCAATGCTAAGTACAACAGGAAGGGAAAGAAGAGATGCTGCGACCGCTGAACAGCTACCTCTATATCCCCACGATCCGGCTCCGCTGTGATATATATATAAGCTAATGCTCGATCTCTGCTCCTGAATCTGCACACAGAGGTGCATGGAGCAATGTGAGTAAGCCAACTCAGTAGTAAGATGATATCATTTCATAGGTTACATCAATTGACTTACAACGTACTCTCACGTACGAAACTATGGGGGTGTAACACCCATCAAGTACGGGCGAAACTTCTGAATTTCAAAAACAATGGAGAGGAGCTCTTTATCTGTAACATGGTAATTGACTTGGGAATTATTCATGGTCTTACTAGCATAGCAGACCTGATGAAAGATGTTGTTTATACGTTGCCTAAAAATTGCTCCAACCGCTACACAACTAGCATCGCAGACGAGCACAAAAGGAATACTCAAATTCGTAGCGGTGATAACAGGAGTAGTTGTAAACTTGATCTTTTTCAATTCAAGGGATCTCATGCAATCATCATTGAAGTGAGATATAGCATCATTCTCTATGATCTTTTACAATGGGTTCACAACTTTAGAACAATCCGTTATGAAGCGCCGGTAGAACCTCGCGTGACCCAACTGATTTATCACGCCTTTCACTAGAGTTGGAGGTTGGATTTTATAAATCACCTCTATAATCGTCTTGGCTCCTTCTATGCCATTCATTGAAATTTTGTTGTCAAGGACAATTCTTTCTTCGATCATGAAATGACATTTCTCCCAATTTAGCACCAAGTTCGTTTCTTCACACCTTGCAAATACTTTATCCAAATTTTCCAAGTGTGATGACCCGATAGGTCATCTTGAGTTTTAGAACCTAATTCAGTGTTTTGAAGCCTCTAATAGATTCTTTAAGACTTCCTCAATTTGCAAGCAGAGTCCGAGTATTTTTTTGGAAGGCTATGTTCAAAAAACTGATAAAATATGAAATTTTGCCTTAAAAATCTATTTGAGTTGACTTAGGTCAACATTTTGGGAAAACGGACCCGGATCCATGTTTTGACGGTTCCGGTGGGTCGTATTGTGATTTTGAACCCGGGCGTATGTCCGAAATCGAATTCGAAAGTTCCTAGCTTGAGTTATTGATTTTTGTCAAAAACTGAAAGTTTAAAGGTTTTATGATTTTAAAGAATTGGCCGATGTTTGACTCTAATGATCCGGGTCCGTATTTTGATTACGGAACCCGGTATAGGTCCATTACTATATTTATGAGTTGTCTGTCAAATTTTGTGAGAAACGGAGTTGGTTTAACGTGATTTGGACATCCGGTTGTTAAAATAAAAGCTCATAAGCTTTATTGAAAATTGCATTTGATTTGGTATTTGATTTATAGTTCTAGGCGTTATTTTTGCAATTTAATTGTGTGAGCAAGTTCGTATGATATTTTTGGACTTTTGTGCATGTTTGGATTGGAGACCCGAGGGCACGGGTGAGTTTCAGATAGGCTACAGAGTGATTTTAACCTTAATATGAATGTTGGTGCATCAGGTTTGCATATCTCGCATTGGCGAGGACTTGATTGCAAATGTGAGCCTCGCATATGCAGAGTCAGGCTCGCATTTGTGAAGAGGCATAGGGCTGGTTCAACTTCGCTTTTGCAAAGAGAAGTCCGCAAATGCGATGGGCGCAGGGTTCACACTTGCTTGAAAAGGGTCGCATTTGCTACTGGAAGCAGACCAAGGCAGACTAGCATTTGCGAGTAGAAAGTTCTCTTTTGCGAAAGCCTTGGCTCGCATATGCATCAAGAATGTCACATTGGCGATTGTATCATGCTCAGAGGTTATTTGCATTTTGAAATAATTGATCGCAATTGTGAACTTTGTGTCGCAATTGCGATAACTGCGGCTGGGTAAAAGAAGGAAAAAATGGGATTTTGTTCGTTCTTTCAAAATTTCCAAATCTACAAAAACCCTAGAGGCAGTTTTTCCAAGATCTTTTCTTCCCCAATTCATTGGTAGGTAATTCTAACCTATTTCCTTTCAATCTTCCATTACATTTCATAAGATTTAAATCTAGAATCTAGGATATTTTAATAAATTTGGACTTTAGACCTCAAATTGAGGTTGGATTTCAGAACAAATTACATAACCGGACTCGCGAGTTAATGTGTAATAGGATTTTGGTTCAAATTTTGGGTTTGGACCAAGCAGGCCCGTGGTCGATTTTTGACTTTTTAGGAAAACTGTGGGAATTATAAATTTATGCCCCAGTAGAGCTCTGAGTTGACTACGTTGTGAGGTAAGTGTTGATTTTAACCTTGACTTGAGGGAATTAGCAACCTTGAACTATGTGTTGCATGAATTTCATGTGTTGCGGCGTATATGTCACGACCCGAAATCCTAACTGGTCGTGATGGCACCTATCATGGAACTAGGCTAGCCGGCTACCGCGTGTTCACATTTTTCTTTTGAAAATCTCATTTAGTTTCAAGCAACTTATAACAATATACAGAATGTTTTCTTAATATAATAGTCGTAATTTTGTATACAATACTGCCATCCCCAAAACCCGGAGCCAACATGTCATGAGCATCTAGTGAAATAAGCCAAAATAAAGTATTATGATACGTCATTCCGAATCAAAGAAAAGTACAACAGGAAGGGATAGCAGAGGTGCTGCGAACGCTGATTAGCTACCTCCATATCCCCACAATCTGGCTCCGCGGCGATATATATATAAGCTAATGCTCGGTCTCTGCTCCTGAATCTGCACACATAGGTGGAGGGAGTAATGTGAGTACCCCAACTCAGTAGTAATGGAGATAAATCAATTCTAGGTAGCAAGGAATCAAAATCAATGCCATTATGTCACAATATACACATCCTTACTTTCCAACAGTACACATAGATATACGAAATTATCATGCCTTAGAAATCAACTTCATAAAAGTCCTTAAAACAATGCACATTTTTAACAACCATAAAACAAAGATTTGGTATGAAAAATGAATGTAGTAAAATCATAAGTAGCCCCTAGGGCAAAATCATGCTTCATAATCAGCCCCTCGGGCATGCCTCATAACCCCTCAGCACCTCACAATCACTCAACACCTCACAGTCACTCCTGTCTCCCAATCACTCAATCACTCGAACTCGGTGCGCTCACTGGGGGTGTGTATAGACTCTGGAGGGACTCCTTCAGCCCAAGCGCTAATGTCACTCAGCACCTCACCATCACTCTTGCCCCTCGGCCATAGTCGGTGGAACCACTCGAAAAGCCCCTCGGGCAAAGTAATAGAACGGGGTACTCGAACCGAAAACATCATTTTAATGCGCACGTAATGTAAATCAGGCTGAGTTTCAATTAAACAGTTTGCACAATGTTACTGAGTAAAATCTTCAACAAGTAGTGACGAAAACAGCAGTAAAACAACCTCAGAGGGTCTAAACAGATCGGCACAAGGCCCCAAACACGACTTACACCCCAAATATTTCACAAACCTTTAGAACATAATTCATCACAAGTTTTTGAGTAAATATGCAACTCATTAGTTGCTGCGGAGAGGACCTGGTCCAATCCAAAAATCAGTACGCGCCACATATTTGTTATCCAACATGTGCGCCACTTCAAAATTAGTGAGAAATAATGAAGTTAGGGGTTCCATACACTCATGACAACGTTTAAGACCATTACTTACCTTTACGGGGTCGCGACACTAGTACGCTATGCCTTTGCCCCTCAAATTGGCTCCCGATTGCTCCAAATCTAGCCAAAACCAGTTCAACATCATTAAAATACACTCATGGAACACAACCCAATCGAAAATCATCAAATTAAACAAAAATCTCGAAATTCGACCAAACCCAAGACCCGAGCCCACTTCTCGGAATCCAAAATTTTTTACATTATTAGAACCCTCGTCCTCCTACGATTCTTTACATACCAAGAACACTAAAATCGGACCATAATTGCCCATCAGATCCTTAAAAGAAAAATAATTTCTCATGGACCTTCTTGCCCAACTTACCTAAATTTCCAGAATTTTTGTGGTTTAATTACTCAAAAATCGACATAGAAACGTGCTATGAAGTTTAAATTATTGCCTCCACTGATTTCCCCCGAACAACTCTTTGTGAACACGGCCTCCCACCCGCGAACGCAAAGAACAAATGTCTCACCAACAAAACCAGAAAATTTGCCAAGTTCCATACTCAAAAATCGATCCGTGAATCATCCGAAACACACCCGAGGCTCTCGGGACCTCAACTAAACATACCAACATATTCCATAACATCATTCGAACTCAGTCGAGCTTTTGAAACACCAAAAACATCACGGAAACACCAAATTTACATCAAATTCAAGCCTAAGAACTTTGAAACATCTAAATTTCGCCAAGTACGCCGAAACCAACCAAAAAACCTCCGATTTATCTGAAATTATGGAGACATATCCAAAATTATGTGACGAACCTGTTCTAACTTTCAAAATTCCATTCCGACCCCGACAGCCTAATGTCCACTGTCGACCGAAAATCACCAAAAACTAAATTTTGCCCATTCAAGCCTAATTCTACACAGGACATCACAAAAATATTCTGAACACACTCCTAAGTCAAAAATCACCTAACGAAGCTATTCGAGCCATAAAATCCGAATTCCGGGGTCGTTTAGCAATAAGTCAACTCTCATTTGACTTTATCAACTATTAGGCTACTTAAAAGGCTAAATACCTAAACCCTCGTTATAACCACTCCGGACCCAAACCAACTGACCTAATACATCAAAAATAAGATAGCGATACATGACAAATGCAGAAGCAGGGGAAATGGGTAAATCTCACGGAACGACCGGTCGGTTCGTTACATCCTCTCCCTCTTAAACAAACATTCATCCTCAAACGGGTCTAGAAATATACTTGAAGACTCAAATAAGTGAGGATATATGTCCTGCATCTCCCACTCGGTCTCCCAAGTGGCATACTCCACCGGATGCCCTCTCCACTAAACCTTCACTGAAGTTATATCCTTAGACCTCAGCTTCATGACCTGACAACCCAAAATAGCCAATGGCTCTACCTCACATGACATATCACCCTCAAGATGAACCGTGCTGAAGTCCAAAACATGGGAAGGGTCACCAATATACTTCTGGAGCATCGAAACATGGAATACTGGATGAATACTCGATAAACTAGGAGGCATAGCAACCCTATAATCCACCTACCCAACCCTCTGAAGTACCTCAAAAGGCCCCATGAACCTGGGACTCAGCTTCCCTCTCTTCCTGAATCTCATAACACCCTTCACGAGTGACACCTTCAGCAACACCTTATCCCGAACCCTGAAAGACACATCTCGAACCTTCCGGTCCGCATAACTCTTCTACCTAGACTGCGCCATGCGAAGCCGCTTTTGAATCAACTTTGCCTTACTCAAAGCATCCTGACCCAAGTCTGTGCCCAATAGCCTAGCCTCGCCCGACTCAAACCAAGCAACCAAAGATCTACACCTCCTACCATACAAAGCCTCATACGGAGCCATCTGAATACTCGACTGATAGCTCTTATTATATGCAAACTCCGCTAGTGGCAGAAACTGATCCCATGAACAACCAAAGTCAATCACACAAGCAGGCAACATGTCCTCAAAAATCTGAATGGTACGCTCCGACTGCCCGTCGGTTTGAGGATGGAACATTGTGCTCAACTCAACCTGAGTACCCAACTCTCTATGCACGGCTCTCCAAAACTGAGATGTGAACTGAGTGCCTCTGTCTGAAATGATACAAACTGGAACCCCATGCAAACGGATAATTTCCCTGTTATAAATCTTAGCTTACCTCTCCGATGATATGTAGTACCAACAGGATTGAAGTGCCCAAAATTGGTAAGCCAATCCACAATGAACTAGATAGCATCACACCTCCTCGAAGTCCGTGGGAGTCCAACTACGAAGTCCATGGTGACCCGCTCCCACTTCCACTCCGGATATCAAACCTCTGAAGCAATCCACCAGGTCTATGGTGCTCATACTTGACCTCCTGACAGTTGAGACACCGAGCCACAAACTCCACGACATCCTTCTTCATACTCCTCCACCAATAATGTTGCCTCAATCCTGATACATCTTCGCGGCACCCAGAAGGATAAAATACCGCGAACTATGAGCCTTTGCTAGAATAAAATCTTGAATTCCATCTAGATTGGGCATGCAAATCCGACCCCATCATCACCAATAAGCACATTTCTGGCATCATCTCAACGGACCCGGTCCTGAAGAACTAGCAAATGTGGATCATCATACTGGCGTGCTCTAGTCTGATCATAGAGAGAAGACCTGGAGGTTACATAAGCCAACACTCGCGGGGGCTCTAATAGATCCAATCTCACAAAATGACCTACTAAGGCCTGAACATCAAGAGCTAATGGCCGCTCTGCTACTGGAAGATAAGCTAAACACCCCATACCCTCTGTTCTGCGACTCAAGGCATCAGCCACTACATTGGCCTTCCTCGGATGATATAGGATAGTGAGGTCATAATCCTTGAGGAGCTCTAACCATCTCCTTCGACGCAAATTCAAGTCCTTCAGCCTCGACATATACTGAAAACTGCGATGATCAGTGAAAATCTTACACCGCACTAAATACAAATAATGCCGCAAAATTTTGAAGGCATGGAGAATGTCAGCTAACTCAAGATCGTTCACGAGAAAATTCTTATCGTGCACCTTCAACTGTATGGACGTGTAGGTAATCACCATAGCGTCCTGCATCAATACCGCTCCCAAGAAAAATCCAGAAGGATCACAATAAATCGTGTAAGAACCCGAACCAGCTGGCAAAACTAATACTGCAGCTGTAGTCAATGCTGACTTGAGCTTTTGAAAGCTTTCCTCACACTCATCAGACCATCTGAATAGGGCACCCTTCTGGGTCAATCTGGTCAAAGGCGAAGCAATCGAAGAGAATCCCTCAATAAAGCGACGGTAATCGCTTAGCCTCACTATGTGTGTGTACAGAATCCGAAGGGGCTCTTTCATCCCCAACGCTAATATCACTTAGCACCTCAACATCACTCTTGCCCCTCGTCCACACTCGGTGGAACCACTCGAAAAGCCCTTCGGGCGAAGTAATAGAATGGGGTACTCGACCCGAAAACATCATTTTAATGCTCATGTAATGTAAATCCAGCTGAGTTCCAAATAAACAGTATGCACAATGATGCTGAGTAAAATCATCAATAGGTAGTGAGAAAAACAGTGGTAAAACACCCTCAAAGGGTCTAAACATATGGACACAAGGCCCCAAACACGGCTTACAGCCCAAATATTTCACAAATCTTCAGAACATAATTCATCACAATTTTTTGAGTAAATATGCAACTGATTAGTTACCGCGAAGAGGACCTGGTCCAATCCAAATATCAGTACGCGCCACATATTCTTCATGCGACATGTGCGCCATTTCAAATTTAGTGAGAAATAATGCAGTCCGGGGTTCCATACGCTAAGGACAAAATTCAAGACAGTCACTTACCTCTGGGCAGCGACACTAGTCCGCTATGCCTTTGCCCCTCAAATTGGCTCCCGATTGCTCTGAATCTACCCAAAACTAGTTCAACATCATTAAAATATACTCATGGAACACAACCCAATCAAAAATCATCAAATTAAACAAAAATCTCAAAATTCGGCCAAACCCGAGTCTACGTCTCGGAATCAAATTTTTTTTACATCATTAGAACCCTCGTCCTCCCACGATTTTATACATACCAAGAACACCAAAATCGGACCACAATTGCCCACTCAAATCCTTAAAAGAAAACTAATTTCTAATGGACCCTTCTTCCTCAACTTAGCTAAATTTCCAGAATTTTTGTGGTTTAATTACTCAAGAATCGACATAGAAACGTGCTATGAAGTTGAAATTCTTACCTCCACTGATTTCCCTTGACTTCCCTTCGAGTTCCTCTAAAAAGCTCTCGATTTCGCATGCAACAATGGTGGAAATGAAATCAAATTCGCACTTTAGGCTTCTTTAAACATTTTGCCCAGCCACATAAATTCCTTCTTCACGAACGCGTCACTATGACTGCGTTCGCATAGAACAATTTCAAACAAGATAAAAATTAACACTATGCGGACGCGAACTACAGCATTCAAACGCGAATCACTGCCTCCCAAGACTTTGCGAAAGCCCCCGTCCATGCAAACGCATAGGCCAAAACACCTGGGGTCCCCAACACCCCTTTATTCTTTGCGAACGCGTGACCTCGAACGCGAACGCGTTGACCAACACACTCGGACCTCCGCGTTCGCACCCTTCTCTTCGCGAACGCGAAGAACAAAAACTCAGCTCCTCCAAACAACTCCTTGCGACCGCGGCCTCCCACCCGAGAACGCGAAGAACAAAAGTCTCAGCAACAAAACCAGAAAATCTGCCAAGTTCTAAACTAAATAATTGATCTGTTAATCATCCGAAACACATCTGAGGTCCTCGGGACCACAACCAAACATACCAACATATCCCATAACATCGTTCGAACTCACTCGAGCCTTCGAAACACCAAAAACAACACGAAAACACCAAATTTACATCAAATTCAAGCGTAAGAACTTTGAAACATCTAAATTTCGCCAAGCACGCTGAAACCAACCAAAATACCTCCGATCTACCTGAAATTTTGCAGACATATCCAAAATGACATGACGAACGTGTTCCCACTTCGGGAATTCCATTCCGACCCGATAGCCTAATTTCCACTGCCGACCGAAAATCGCAAAAAACTAACTTTTGCCAATTCAAGCCTAATTCTACACCGGACATCACAAAATCCGAACATGCTCCTAAGTCCCAAATCACCTAATGAAGCTATTCGAGCAATAATATCCGAATTCTGGGGTCGTTTACCAATAAGTCAACTCTTAGTTGAGTTTATCAACTATTAGGCTACTTAAAAGGCTAAATACCTAAACATTCATTGTAACCACTCCGGACCCAAAAACACTGACCCAATACATCAAAAATAAGATAGCGATACATGAAAAATGCTGAGATAGGGGAAATGGGGTATATCTCACGGAACGACCGGTCGGGTCGTTACATCCTCCTTCTCTTAAACAAACGTTCATCCTCGAACGGGTATAGAAACATACTTAAAGACTCAAATATGTGAGGATATATGTCATGCATCTCCCGCTCGGTCTCCCAGGTGGCATCCTGCACCGGCTGCCCTTTCCACTAAACCTTCACTGAAGCTATATCCTTAGACCTCAGCTTCTTCACCTGACGATCCAAAATAGCCACTGGCTCTACCTCACATGGCATATCACCCTCGAGCTGAACCGTGCTGAAGTTCAAAACATGGGAAGGGTCACCAATATACTTCCGGAGCATCGAAACATGGAATACTGGATGAATACTCGATAAACTAGGAGGCATAGCAACCCTATAAGCCACCTACCCAACCCTCTGAAGTACCTCAAAAGGCCCAATGAACCTGGGACTCAGCTTCCCTCTCTTCCGGAATCTCATAAAACTCTTCATGGGTGACACTTTTAGCAACACCTTATCCAACAATGAAAGACACATCTCGGACCTTCCGATCCGCGTAACTCTTCTGCCTAGACTGCGCCGTGCGAAGCCGCTTCTGAATCAACTTTGCCTTACGCAAAGCATCCTGACCCAAGTATGTGCCCAATAGCCTAGCCTTGCCCGGCTCAAACCAACCAACTGAAGATATACACCTCCTACCATACAAAGCCTCATACCGGAGCCATCTGAATACTCGACTGATAGCTCTTATTATATGCAAACTCCGCTAGTGGCAGAAATTGATCCCATGAACCACCACAATCACACAAGCACGCAACATGTCCTCCAAAATCTGAATGGTACGCTCCGACTGCTCGTCAGTTTGAGGATGGAACGTTGTGCTCAACTCAACCTGACTACCGAACTCTCTCTTCACGGCTCTCCAAAACTGAGATGTGAACTCAGTGCCTCTGTCGGAAATGATACAAACTGGAACCCCATGCAAACAGACAATCTCCCTTATATAAATATCAGCTAACCTCTCGATGAATACGTAGTTCCAACAGGAATGAAGTGGCGGGCTTGGTCAGCCGATCCACAATAAACCAGATAACAAAGCTCCTCAAAGTCTGCGGGACTCAAACTACGAAGTCTATGGTGATCTGCTCCTACTTCCAGTGCGGAATATCAAAACTCTGAAGCAATCCACCAGGTCTCTGGTGCTTATACTTAACCTGCTGACAGTTGAGACACTGATTCACAAATTCTACGACATCCTTCTTCATTCTCCTCCACCAATAATGCTGCCTCAAATCCTGATACATCATCGCAGCACCCGGATTGATGGAATACCGCGAACTATGAGCCTCTGCTAGAATCAAATCTCAAAGCCCATCTACATTGGCCCTGCATCATCATGACCCTATCATCACCAATAACCACATCTCTAGCATCACTGTGACAGACCCGATCCTGAAGAACAAGCAAATGTGGATCATTATACTGGCGTGCTCTAATCGGATCACAGAGAGAAGACATGGAGGCTACACAGGCCAACACCCGCGGGGGCTTTGATAGATCCAATCTCACCAAATGAACGACTAAGGCATGAACATCAAGAGCTAATGGCTGATCTACTACTGCAAGGTAAGCTAAACTCCCCAAACTCTCTGTTCTGCGACTTTAGGCATCAGTCACTACATTTGCCTTCCCCATATGATATAAGATAATGAGGTCATAATCCTTGAAGGGCTCTAACCATCTCCTCCGATGAGAATTCAAGTTCTTCTACCTCAACAGATACTGCAAACTGCGATGATCAGTGAAAATATCACACTGCACTCCATACAAATAATGCCGCCAAATTTTCAAGGCATGGACAATGGCAGCTAACTCAAGATCGTGCACTGGGTAATTCTTCTCGTGCAGCTTTAAATGTCTGAAAATGTAGTCTATCACCCTACCGTCCTGCATTAATACCGCTCCCAAGCCAACTCTAGAAGTATCACAATAAAGTGTGTAAGAACCCGAGCCATTAGGCAAAACTAATATTGGAGCTGTAGTCAATGCTGACTTGAGCTTCTGAAAGCTCTGCTCACACTCATCAGACCATCTTAATAGGGCAACCTTCTGGGTCAATCTGGTTAAAGGCAAAGCAATCGAAGAGAATCCCTGCACAAAGAGACGGTAATATCCTGCCAAACAAAGGAAACTCCTAATCTCTGTAGATGAAGACGGTCGGCGCCAACTGTGCACCGCCTCTATCTTATTTAGATCAACCTGAATCCCCTCACTAGACACCACGTGCCCCAAGAAAGCTACCAATCCTAGCCCAAACTCACACTTGGATAATTTCGCATAAAGCTTCTCCTCCCTCAATCTCTGCAACACAACTCTCAAATGCTGAGCATGTTGTTCCTGGCTACGAGAATAAACCAGGATGTCATCATTGAACACAATGACGAATGAATCAAGATAAGGGTAAAACACGTTGTTCATCAACTGCATGAACGCAATTGTGGAATTGGTCAGCCCAAGTTACATAACCAAGAACTGATAATGACCATACCTGGTCCTGAAAGTAGTCTTCGGAATATCAGAATCCCGAATCCTTAACTGATGGTGCCCATATCTCAAATCAATATTGGAAAACCCTCTGGCTCCTTGAAGCTGGTAAAAAAAATCATCAATACGGGGCAGGGGATACCGGTTCTTCACTGTAACCCTATTCAACTGCCGATAGTCAATACACATACGCATGGACCCATCCGTCTTCTTGACGAACAACACCGGCACACCCCAAGGTTACACACTAGGCCGAATGAACCCCTTATCTAGGAGCTCTTGAAGCTGCTCCTTCAATTGCTTTAGCGCTGATGGTTTCATACGATATGGTGGAATAGAAATAGGCTGAGTGCCTGGAAACAAGTCAATACCAAAATCAATATCCCTGTCAGGTTGCTTGCCTGGCACGTATGCAGGAAACACATCGAGAAAATCATGGACCACAGGAACTGAATCAATAGCGGGAGTCTCACCACCGACATCCCTCACAAAGGCCAAATAAGATAAACATCCCTTCCCAACCATGCGCCGAGCCTTAAGGTAAGAAATCACCCTAATAGGCATATACTCGGAAGAACCTCTCCACTCAACCCTCGGAGACCCTGGCATAGCTGAGGTCACAGTCTTAGCGTGACAATCAAGAACATCATGGCACAGAGATAACCAATCTATGCCCAATATCAGGTCAAAATTGACCATGGTGAGTAGCAGTAGGTCCACTCGGGTCTCCAAACCCCCAATATATATAGTGCACAACCGATACACATGCTCCACAACAACAGTATCGCCCACCGGAGTCGACACATGAACAGAGGTGACTAAAGACTCACATGGCATATCCAGAAAGCCGGAAAAATATGAAGAAACATAGGAATATGTGGAACGAGGGTCAAAAAAAGCCAAGGCATAATGGAAACAGACTGAAACAATACCTGCAATAACGGAATGTGAGGCCATAGCATTCGGCCTGGCTGGAAATGTATACATACGAGCCTGACCTCTCCCTGTAGGGCGACCTCTGGTTGACTGACCGCCAACCCTCGCTGACTGGGCGGGGGTTAACTGACTGGAGTTGAAGTCGAGGGCTGGCCCCTCAGATGAGAAGATCCACTGGAGGCGGGGACTGATAGAAACCCCTAGCGCCTGTACTGCCACTGGAAGACTCCTGTATAGATGAACCCTGAACTGGAGGTGCTCGAGCTACACTCTGAGCTAGGAGGGCAACAAAAGAAGTACGGCCTGACTGAAAACCACGGGGAACCTGCCCCGAAGATTCACCGTTATAAGCAAGACGGCCTGATTGAGGTGGCCTGAGTGAACGGCCCCTACCATGTTGAAACTGTCCCCTGAAGGGAGCACTACTGGAACTGCCCGAACCACGAGGCCTCTTTGCCTCCCTCTCCTCCCACTCCTGGCGGCAAACAGACTCAAAGTCTCGAGCTATGTCAACAACCTGCTCTAATGAAGCACCTGATCCTCTCTCTCAAGTTATAAACAACCGAAGCTGATAAGAAAGACTATCAACGAACCTCATCACCCTCTCCCTATCAGTAGGGATAATCTCAGAAGCATGCCTAGCCAACTCGGAAAATCTCATCTCGTATTGAGTGACTGATAACTCTCCCTCGCGCAGCTGCTCAAACTTCCTACGCTCCTCCTCTCTGTGGGATTGAGGAACATACTTCTCCGAAAAGATTTCGAGGAACTTCTGCCAGGTAAGAGGTGCTGAACCAACCGTCCTACGCCTCTCTAAAGACTCCCACCAAGTAAAGGCAGCACCCGCAAACTGAAAGGTAACAAACAAGACCACACTGGTCTCCAAAATACCCGCGGTGCGCAGTATCCTCTGGCACCTATTCTAGAAATCCCTGGGCATCCTCTCCTTATGTACAACTGAAAATGGGAGGCTGAAGTCTGCTGAATCTCTCCAACTTGTTCTGCTTGTCCTCAGGCATAGCAGGGACCACATAATCCTGAACCTTAGCAGCTGGCTGAGCTGGGGATGCTCCCGGTGCCTGAACACCCTGTGCAGCCTGCTCAGGTACACGGGTAGTTGGAGGCTGATTGCCTCCCCCTGCCAGGGATGTTGTGGCAGAAGAAGACATGGCAACGGCCTAAGCCAAACCGGTTCATATTGACAATATCTGAGGCAGAGGCCAAACACGTGCATATTGACAATATCCGAGGCAGGGCCTCCTGAAGACCCGGAATAACCATAGGCACTGCGGATGCCTGAGCCTATCCCGTTGGGATACCATCAGCGGGAACCTGATCATGATCGGCAGGGGGATCCTGAGGTACTGCCCCGGCTGCTGCGCCTGCTTGCCCCTACCTCTACCACGGCCTTGACCTCTCGTTGGTCTAGCCGGTGACTGGTCACCCTGATCGATATGACGTGTCCTCACCATCTATGAGAGAATGAAATAACATAAGTTTAGATTTCAAGAATCAACAGATCAGCACGAAAGGGTTCAAGAAAGATAGAATGTTTCCTAAAAGTTCGGTAGCCTCTTGAAGATAAGTACATACATCTCTGTACCGATCCGCAATACTACTAAACCTGCTCATAATTGTTCTGGTACCAAACTGTCACGACCCCAAATCCTAACCGGCCGTGATGGCGCCAATCGTGGAACTAGGCTAGCCGACTACCGCGTGTTCATATTTTTCTTTTGAAAATGTCGTTCAGCCGACTACTGGAGCCAATATGTCATGAGCATCTAGTGAGATAAGCCTAAATAAAGTATTATGATACATAAATTCCGAACCAAAGCTATGTACAACAGGAAAGGAAAGAAGAGGTGTTGCGAACGTTGAACAACTACCTCTATATCCCCACGATCCGGTTCTGCTGCGATATATATATAAGCTAATGCTCGATCTCTACTCCTTAATCTGCACACAGAGGTGCAGGGAGTGATGTGAGTACGCCAACTCAGTAGTAATGGAGATAAATCAAGTCTAAGTAGCAAGGAAGCACATAAGAATCAATACCATTCACAATATACACAGCTTACTTTCGAATAGTACACATAGATATACGAAATCATCATGCCTTAGAAATCAACTTCATAAAAGTCATTAAAACTATGCACATTTTTAACAACCTTAAAACAAATATTTTGTATGCAAAATGAATGTAGTAGAATCATACGTAGCCCCTAGGGCAAAAAGATGTTTCATAATTAGCCCCTCAGGTATGCCTCTCAATCCTTCGTCACCTCACAATCACTCAGCACCTCACAGTCACTCATGCCTCCCAATCACTCAATCACTCGCACTCGGTGCGCTCATTGGGGGTGTGTACAGACCCCGGAGGGGCTCCTTCAACCCACGCGCTAATGTCACTTAGCACCACACCATCACTCTTGGCCCTCGGCCACATTCGCTGGAACCACTCGATAAGCCCCTCGAGCGAAGTAATAGAATGGGGTACTCGACCCGAAAACTTTATTTTAATGCTCATGTAATGTAAATCAGGTGAAGTTTCAAAAAAATAGTATACACAATGATGCTGAGTAAAATCATCAACAGGTAATGAGGAAAACAGTAGTAAAACACCCTCAAAGGGTCTAAACAGATCGGCACGAGGCCCCAATAACGGCTTACATCCCAAATATTTCAAAAATATTTAGAGCACAATTCATCACAAGTTTTTGTGTAAATATGCAGCTCATTAGTTGCCGCGGAGAGGACCCGGTCCAATCCAAAAATCAGTACGCGCCACATATTCGTCATCCGACATGTGCGCCATTTCAAATTTAGTGAGAAATAATGCACTCCGGGGTTCCATACCCTCAGGACAAAATTTAAGACCATTACTTACCTCTACCGGGCCGCGACACTAGTCTGCTATGCCATTTCCCCCTCAAATTGTCTCCCGATTGCTCTGAATCTAGCCAAAACCAGTTCAACATCATTAAAATATAATAATGGAACACAATCCAATCGAAAATCATCAAATTAAACAAAAATCTCGAAATTCTGCCAAACCCGAGCCTTGGGCCCACGTCTCAGAATCCGAAAATTTTTACATCATTAGAGCCCTCGTCCTCCCACGATTCTATCAATACCAAGAACACTAAAATCGGACCACAATTGTCCCCTCAAATCCTTAAAAGAAAAATAATTTCTCAAAAGCTCTCAATTTCGCATGCAACAATGGTGGAAATGAAACCAAATTCGCACTTTAGGCTTTTTAATCATTCTGCCCAGCCACATAAATTCCTTCTTCGCGAACGCGTCACTATGATCGCGTTCACATAGAACAATTTCGAACAGTCTCGAACTTAACACTATGCGGACACGGCCTACACCATGCGAATGCGAAGCACTGCCTCCCTAGGCCTTCACGAACGCCTCCCTTCCGTGCGAACGCATAGGCCAAAACACATGGGGGTCCCCAACAACCCCCATCTTCGTTGCGAGCGCGTGACTTCGAACGCGAACATGTTGACCAGCACACTCATATCTCCGCGTTCACAACCTTCTCTTCGCGAACTCGAAGAACAAAAACTCATCTCCCCCAAACAACTCATTGTGAATGCGGCCTCCCACCCGCGAACAACAAAAGTCTCTTCAACAAAACCAGAAAATCTGCCAAGTTCCAAACTCAAAAATCGATCCGTTAATCATCCGAAACACACCCGAGGCCCTCGGGACCTCAACAAAACATACCAACACATCCCATAATATCGTTAGAACTCAGCCGAGCCTTCTAAACACCAAAAAACACACGGAAACACCATATTTACATAAAATTTAAGCCGCATGCTGCAATGAGATAAGGATGGACTGATATGGTGGAATACGGGTGAATTTATACTGATATGGTGGGATCGGTCGAACGCCGCAACAACTGAAATAAGGGTGGATTGATATAGTGAAATAAGGGTGAATTATGATACCGATATTGTTATATGGTGGGATCTGGTTGCACGCCACAGTATATATACTATTTGTTGTTGTTGATGTGGTTACAGTGAAATAATGGAGGGATTTTGTGTTGTACGGTGAGATCGGGTTGCGCGCCGCAACAACCTATGTGTTTCTAATTCCTTGAGTTGTGCTGGTTTTCAGTATTTTTGTTAGAAACTCTAATTGGTAATTCTGAACGTCACTGGCTTATTTCTTCAGGTTGTAGCTATTACTTTTAGTTGACTGTCTTATTTCGTTCTTTATTTCCTTTGCTGTCTTTCTTATACATTTGCGTACAGGTTTTAGTGCAAGTGACTTGCCTTAGCCTCGTCACTACTTCGTCGAGGTTAGGTTCCGCACTTACAGAGTACATGGGGTCGGTTGTACTCATACTACACTCTGCACTTTTGGTGCAGATTTTGGAGTCGGTCCCAGTGACAGTTATTAGCGTGCTCATATTGGATAACTCATGGAGACTTGAGGTACAACTGCTCCGTTTCCGCATCTTTTGGAGTCTCCTTCCCTTTTTTATTTTAGTTGTGGATTTTCCTTTCAAAAAACTTCATGTTATTTCATACCCTTATTTGTACTATTCTAGTACCTCGTGCACTTGTGACACCAGGTCCAGGGTTGTATCAGATATTTTAGTTGTTAGCTCCCGCACATTATTTTGGATTGTTATATTTATTTCAGTTTTTTCTCACTATTTAATCTAAACTGTTAAAAGTGGATAAATTGTTCTAAAGTTGACTTGCCTAGAAAGTGAAATGTTAGGCGCCATCACGGTCCCGACGGTGGAAGTTCCGAGTGGTGACACCAAGAAATTATCAAAGGAATCCCTGACTACTATCGAGAAATCATCTATGAAGACTTCAAGGTAGTCCTCTACCATATCCATAAAGATCGCCATCATACACCGTTGAAAAGTCGCAGGTGTAGTACATAGGACAATTGGCATCCACTGGAAAGCGATAGTGTTACACCCCATATTTTTCGTATGTGAAAATATGCCATAAGTGAATTGATGAAAAATCGGAAATGAGATGTTACATCACGCATTCTTGTACGTTAAAGTTTCGTTGTGAGTTAATCGACGTAAGTTTGGGAAGGAGAATATTTTGGAATTATACGTATTTATGGACTTGTACCATACAAGGTACCATATGACCATGATAGTATGATATATAAAAGGGTATTAAAAATATGTAGCATTTTAAGTAATTTGAGATAATTCTTAATTATGCGGGTAATTGATTAATTATTGGGTAGTGAGATATTACCCAATTAATTTAAGAACCATTTGGATAAAGATGGAAAACAGAAACGTGGCAGCAAGCAAATCTTTAACCATATGACTCTTGATCAATCTTTATTAGGTGGAAACTAATGTGTTAGTACACATTCGTTTCATTACATATATTTTCCACATCAAATACTACAATCAGAAGTGACAAAGACATTTATATTAAAAGTGGGCCATTTTTGTAAGTCTTCAACTTTCCGTTCTCAAAAACACTCTAAAACAGACTTTATATCTTAAGCAATGTAATTTCTACAATTTCGACAATTCCAGCGAGAATTTTTAAAGTTTTAGGAACGGAGAAATTTTGTGGTTCTAAAGAAGTACGGTGTAACTTTCTCCAAGAATATCATACGGATTTTTGCGTACTCCAAGTATGCTAAGGCTAAGCTCTTCCTTCATTTTTCATGATCTCATATTATAATATTTTCATTACCATCGAGCTATGATCGATCGGCAGGATCCTATTGGGAAACCTCGGATCAAATTGTAAGATATATACCGAGCCTACTGTGGCCGAGCGCCTATGAGCGAGCCCAGTTGTTCGAGATATAGAGCCTAGTATGGCCGAGCGCCTGTGAGCGAGCCTACTACGGTAGAGCAGTTATATATATATATATATATCGAGTCTTATAGTGCGGACAATTATTTTAGTTACTATATTGAGAGAATTGAGTCAGTATCAGCAGGTAAGCATATCTTCAGATTACCTTTGACTCCCCGTTACTTTTAGTTATTATATTATTAGCTCAGTTTCACCTTTTAATATATTACCTAACATACTCGGTATATTATTTCGTACTGACGTCCCTTTTTTGGGGGCGCTGCATTTCATGCGTGCAGGTTCAGACAGATAGAAATCTAACCAAGAGAGTAAAGAAAAGTTAGAGACAATGTGATGTCTCGCTTGATGTTCTAGAATAACATTAGGAAATCTATGGTGCAAGAAAGTTGAAGGGAGGTTGCGAGTAGTATAAATAGATATTTATTGGTCGCAAGCTAAAGTATAGTAAAGAGACAAGGTTTTATGACAAGAGAAATGATAAGAAAGGGTGAGTGAGGTTTTATGACAGGAGAAATGATAAGAAAGGGCGAGTGAGGATGGGACAAGAGATGTATAAGTCCTCAGGATTAAGCCCATGAAAACAAGAGAGATAATGGGTTCTCTAAGTTATAGAAATCTCAGTATAGCCTGAATGAACTCAAACGAGTCTAAGACTAGTAGCATTTAGAAGAGATGGAATGCTACCCTGGTAGTAGAATGAGAGTGTAGTTATGATAGATGACAGATGACGTTTCGGCCTTCGATTGAGTAACAATTTCTTGAAATGTGCAGGATTAAAACACCCACGTAAGGTAAATCATACTGGGATACTATGAAATACGGTTATGGAAGTATAATACCGCCCCTAGGTGCTAATATTCCAGATGTCCCCGATGAGATGTGTGCTCTAGCGGTAGTGTTACATAAGAGATCAAGTTATCCGTGGTAGATGATAAATCAACATTAAGGTGAATCAATAATGGATGGACAAAAGTCACAAAGTATGAGGTGATATTAGGCCGTCATTCTTAAGATGAACAATAATGAGGAAGCATTAAAAGACATAGATTTATACACATGGGATAGGCAACGAACGTAACTTGAATTTTGGTAGCAGACCTTAGTAATGATAAATCAAAGTAATAGTTACGATATAGTATGACCTATATAGTTGCATTAAAGTCATACAGATAGATAACTGCGTCTATGAAACAAGATATAGCAATATTCGTAAGTTGGACAAACTGTCGAGCGAAGGGCTTTAGTATACCTATAGATGGCTAGAGGGACATCTTGTTAAGCTCTGTATATATTTACAAAGTGAGGTCTAGAGATTGGCTAAAAGTTGGGGGAAAAGGAGAGAAGAGTCGCATGGGCGTATTTACAAGGTCAGAGTCGTATAGGCTACATGATATAAGGTAACAAAAGTTACAAGATTGGGAGGATTCCGACCACTAGTTGTGGTGTGAAAAAGAGGCCTAAAGAGGGGAATGCCTTGGCTGTTGGATTTATTCATTGAACGGTTTCCTAGATGGCAAGGAGAGTACTAAAGTATTCGAAAAATATAAGTTATGAAAATGATAAGTGCATCAGTCAACAATCAAGGACGAATGTTCCAAAGGGGGGAATGTTGTTACACCCCATATTTTAGTACATGAAGTATGCCGTAAGTTAATCGACGCAAGCTTGGGAATGAGATTATTTTGAGGTTACAAATTTTATAACAGGTGATAATTAAATTCGTGAAGGTGAGAGGATAAGCAATTTGAAGAAAATGAGTTTCGTCGAATTTGGTAATTTGGGATAAAATACGGTCCAAGCTGTAATACCCCGTATTTATGGGCTAGTTCCATACAAGGTATCACGTGACCATTATAGTAAGATATATAAGGTGTGTTGAAAGTGAGTAGTATTATAAGTAATTTGAGATAATTTTTAATTATGTGGATAATTGGTTAATTCTTAGGTAGTGAGATATTACCTAATTAATTAGGGAATTATTGGATAAGNACATAAGACACTTAAGTGTAAAGTCGTACTTAGAAGTTTGGTATTTTGGCTTCATTTGGCCTTAAGATATGCAAGTAAGTAATCTTATAATGTTCTTCCTATTACAAAGATTTCAAAACATATGTGAGAATGTATGAAGGGAATTCATAATGTCTTCAAACAATTCCTACAAGGATTCCAACGTTAGCAACCTCAATCCAACGAGTATTGTGTTTTTCCAATCAGTAGAGTAGAGAATATATATATATATATATTCTTTTTTTCTTCACCACCATCGAGCTATAATCGGTGGGCAGGCTCCTATTGGGTAACCTATGATCATATAGTAAGTTTTATATCGAGCCTACTGTGGACGAGCGCCTATGAGCGAGCCCATCATGGCCGAGATACATAGCCTAGTATGGTCGAGAGCCTATGGGCGAGGCTATTATAACAGATTCGAGGACAAGGGGATAGAAGAGACGCCAAGGCCCACAAACGCTAGCGGGTATACCTTGAAGCCTCTATGATGACCTGGAAGTCACTCCCACTAATGATGTCCTCCGGGTCCGGCGGCGTAATCTGCACAACATAAAGAAGTGCAGGTGTAGCATCAGTACAACCGACCCCATGTACTGAGTAATTGCCCAGCCTAACCTCGGCGAAGTAGTGATGAGGCTAGAATTAGACTACCAAATAAACCTGTGCAGTTCAACTAAATATATACATATATATACAACAGATAAGAAATATAGGGAGAAAACAATTAACAAAGGAAGGGGAAACATGTTGTGGGGAGATAATAGTTTCATATAAGAAATCTCAATAAGGAAAAAAACAACAAGGCCAACATATCAACAAGGACAAGAAATCACAGACTTGCACGGCATCACCCTTCGTGCTTTTACTCTCGTCCTCACAATGCAATGTATAATATAATAAATGTAAATCATGGCACGACATCACCCTTCGTGCTTTTACTCTCTTCCTCACTATGCAATGTATAATGTAATCAATGTAAATCATGCCACGGCATCACCCTTCGGTCTTTTACTCTCTTCCTCATTATGCAATGTATAATGTAATCAATGAATATCGGTATGGAATGGTACATCCTATGACACAACATCACCCTTAGTGCTTTACAGTCTTTCCTTACAATGTCAAACAATGAACGACATCACCCTTCGTGCTTTAACACTCTTCCTCACCCAAACATCAATCATAAAAAAGGTCAACGGAGTAAACAGAACAAATATAGCAATCCTGGCAAGAGAACAATAACAGAAATATCAACATCCCTGCAAGGGAGACAATATCAAACAATGCACGGCATCACCCTTCGTGCCTTACTCTCATTCTCACCAAGACAAGTGCACAACATCACCCTTCGTGCTTTAACACTCTTCCTCACCCAAACAGAAATCACAAACAAGGCAAGGAAGTAAACATAATAGATATAGGAATACCGATGAGGGAACAATAACTAAACAATTAAATCCCGTCAAGGGTAGCATCAATTAAACAATTAAATCCCGGCAAGGGTATATTTTAATAATTCTCTCTCTTTCTTTCACTTTCATTTCCATGATTTATTCTATCACTTGAGCCAATGCTCCAAAGGATGTAACATCTCATATCTCTTCATTATTCATTTCACATTTTGAGCAGATGCTCCAACAGAGCTTACAGAATACAATTCCCTTCACATAATCTTCACAGCATATAGAAATCACCAATGAAGCATGAAAGTTACCACAAAACTAGAATATTGAAAATACAAGGACTCACGACCATGCTAGACACCAATGTATAGATACTCGTCACCACGCCTAAACACTGTACTCTACAATTAGCAAGTAGAAAACAAGACTCAACTCTTATTCCCTCAAGCTAAGGTTAGACCGAACACTTACCTCGAGTCTGAAGTATAGCAATCAACCCTCTAACACCGCCTTTCCTTTAGAATTTGACGCCGGAATAGTATTATCTAGGCATAATCAACTCAAGTATATCAATAAGGATTAAAAAATTCAATTATATGGCCTAATTATCCATTTCCTAGCATACTTTCAATTTTATCAAAATTATATCCCGGCCCGCTCGCTGATTATCGAAACTTATGAAGGAAGCACTCACCAAGGCCTAAGGATCATAAATATACGATTTTTACTTGATTTCATGGCCAATTCACAGAAAATTCTAAACTGCTTACAAGTTCTAGGTTACTACCCATTTTCTTGAATTTTTGGCACTAATTTGTGTAATTAATTAGGCTAAGATACATGCATGAAACAAGTTTGTGGGTGGAATTCACTTACCTCACAAGGCCTTGTGGAAAGCTCTAAACAATGGTGGAATTCGTCTAAGGAAAGAGATGAAAAATTAGAGAAATGGGATTAAAACCCGTATTTAACTCACTACCTGAACAGTTACCGCGCCTGCGGTGGCAAGGACCGCACCTGCGGTCTCGCGCTTGCGAGGAGAACCTCGCGCCTTCAAAATTTGGCTGGGGGGTCTGGGATCGCTTCTGCGCAGGAGAGACCGCGCCTGCAGTATCGCGCTTGTGAGGAAATGCCCCGCACCTGCGAATGCTGGCCAGGCCAGTGGTGCCCGCGCCTGCTATGCCTGGGACCGCTCTTGCGATCTCGCACCTGCGATGCTGGGAAACCGCAGCTCCTGTCACACCAGAGCAGGTGCACCAGTAGCTGAGTTTGCTGGTTTTTAGCCCCCTTAAGTGCCCGGAAGGCACCTGGGCCTACCCGAGCCCTAATCCAACTATACCAATGGGTCCCAAATCATAATACGGACTCGCTCGAGCCTTCAGAACACTCAAAACAACGCTAAAACTCGAATTCACTCCCCCAAACCTCAAAAACCAAACTTAGGAATTTACGCTTTCTAACTTCGCTAACAACGTGCCGACCTGACCTATACATCTCGGAACGACACCAAATTTCATAGATTACTCACACAACTTCATACGAACTTGCCCGTGCGATTAAATCGCCCGAACATCATCATGCACATAGAATTAATCCTCAATATCCATGAATTATATCTAATTTCATAAAAAACATCAAAGTTTTCATTTTAAAGTCCGAAACACGTCAAACGAAATCCGATTTCAACCAAAAAATGCTTAAAACATATATAAGACCTGTACCGGGCTCCAGAATCAAAATACGGGCTCGATACCATTACTTTCTAATCAGATTTCACTTTCAATTTCCTTAATTATTTTCAGAAATCTCATCACTCCCTTCATAGGGACCCTCATACGGACCCTTCATAAGGACCCTCATCAGAATTCGATTCCGGGCATATGCCCAAGTCCCATATTTTCCTACGGACCCTCCGGGACCGTCAAATAACGGGTCCGGGTCCATTTACTTAGAATTTTGACCGAACTCAAGTTTATTCAGTTTAATATCAATTCTTTGCATTTTTCAAAGAATTTAATATTTATGTTGTCTGGCTACGCGCCCGGACTACGCTCGCAAATCGAGGCAATTACAAATGAGGTCTTCAATGCCTCGGGAGTACGGAATAGGTAATAAAATAGGTGATGACCTTTTCGATCGTCACGTTCTCCACCTCTAAAACAATCGTTCGTCCTCGAACGAACAGAAGAAGGAAGTACCTGAGTCGTGAAATAAATGAGGGTAACGGCTCCGCATATCGGACTTGGACTCCCAGGTCGACGCCTCAGGAGGCTGACCCCTCCACTGAACACGAACATAAGGGAAACTCCTGGATCTCAACTGACGAATCTACCGGTCTAGAATGGCTACCGGCTCCTCCTCATAAGATAAGTCCTTGTCCAACCGGGCAGTGCTGAAATCTAACACGTGGGCTGGATTGCCGTGATACCTCCGAAGCATGGACACGTGAAAGACTGGATGTACGACTAATAATCTAGGTCGCAATGCAAGTCTATAAGCCACCTCTCTCACTCGATCAAGAATACCAAATGGACCAATGAATCTAGGGCTAATCTTGCCCTTCTTCCCGAATCTCATCACTCCCTACATAGGCGACACTCGGAGCAATATTCGCTCACCAACCATGAAATCCACATCTCGAACCTTGCGATCTGCATAACTCTTTTGCCTGGACTGAGCCGTACGAAGCCTATCCTGAATGACTGGTAGTTGTTATAGGCAAAATCTACTAAAGGCAAGAATTGATCCCATGATCCTCCAAAGTCAATGACAAAAGCCCGGAGCATATCCTCCAATACCTGAATAGTCCACTCGGACTGCCATCAATCTGAGGATGAAATGTTGTGCTCAACTCCACCTGGGTTCCTAACTCTCGCTGAACTGCTCCCCAGAATTGCGAGGTAATCTGCGCGGCCCGGCCCGAAATGATAGATACCAGCACACCATGAAGGTGAAGAATCTCCCGGATATAGATCTCAGCTAACCTCTCGGATGAATAAGAGACTGGCGCAGGAATGAAATGCGCTGACTTGTTCAGCCTATCAACAATGACCCAAACTGCATCGAACATCTTCCAGGTCAACGGAAGTCCTGTAATGATGTCCATAGTGATCCTCTCCTACTTCCACTCGGGAAGCTCAATCCTCTGAAATAAACCACCAGGCCTCTGATGCTCATACTTAACATGTTGACAATTCAAACACCGCGCCCCATATGCCACAATATCCTTCTTCATTCTACGCCACCAGTAATGCTGTCGCAAATCCTGATACAACTTCGCGGCGCCCGGATGAATAGAGTACCGGTAACACTGGGCCTCCTCAAAAATCAACTCTCGAATCCCATCAACATTGGGCACACAAACTCGCCCCTGTAATCTCAAAACACCATCATCATCTAAGATCACCTGCTTGTCACCTCCGCTCTGCACCGTGTCCCTAAGGACACACAAATGGGGATCATCAAACTGCCAATCACGGATACGCTCCAATAATGTAAAATGAGCGACCGTACAAGCCAACATTCGACTAGACTCAGAAATATCCAACCTCACAAATCGACTGGCCAAAGACTTAAAATCCGAAGCAAGCGACCCTTGACTGACCGGAATAGAAGCAAGACTGCCCATACTGGCTGACTTCCTACTCAAAGCAATGGCCACCACATTGGCCTTCCCCGGGTAATATAAGATGGTAATATCATTATCCTTCAACAACTCCAACCATCTTCTCTGCCTGAAATTCAACTCCTTCTGCTTGAACATGTACCGAAGACTGTTATGATTAGTGAACTCCTCACACGCCACGCCATACAGGTAGTGTCTCCAAATCTTCAGTGCGTGGACAATTGCTGCCAACTCCAAATCATTCACTAGATTGTTCTTCTCATGAATTTCCAATTGCCTCGAAGCATAAGGAACGACCTTGCCAACCTGCATCAATATTGAACCAAGCCCAATACGGGAAGCATCGCAATAGACTGTATAAGGCCCTGGACCTGTGGGCAAAACCAATACCGGTGCCGTAGTCAGAGTTGTCTTAAGGCTCTGAAAGCTCGCCTCACACTCGTCCGACCATCTGAACTGGGCACCCTTCTGGGTCAACCTGGTCATTGGGGATGCAATGGATGAGAACCCCTCCCCGTACCGACAATAATAGCCTGCTAACCCCAACCAAAACTCGCATTTCAAAAGCTTTGCATAAAGTTGGCTATCCTTCAGAGTCTGAAGAACAACTCTGAGATGTTGCTCCTGCTCCTCCTGACTGCGAGAGTATATCGATATATCATCAATGAAGACTATCACGAACAAGTTCAAATAAGGCTTGAACACTCGGTTCATCAAGTCCATAAAAGCATCGGGGTATTCGTCAGCCCAAAAGACATCACCAAGGACTCATAATGCCCATAACGAGTGCAAAAAGCTGTCGTAGGGACATCAGGCGCCCTAATCCTCAGCTGATGGTAACTAGATCTCGAATCAATCTTGGAAAACACTGAAGCACCTTGAAGTTGGTCGAATAAATCATCAATTTTCGGAAGAGGATACTTGTTCTTAATAGTAACCTTATTCAATTGCCGGTAGTCAATACACATCCTCATCAAGCCATCTTTCTTCTTGACAAACAATACTGGAGCACCCTAATGAGAGACACTAGGCCTAATGAAGCCTTTACCCAACAAATTCTGTAACTGCTCCTCCAATTTCTCCAGAGTACTGATATCGAGATACGATGCATGAAACTGCCTTGTAAGTTAAGGCTCCATAATTATAGCACAAATTTAGCAAATTACGCACATATGGTTAATTAGTTTATTTATCTATTTATCTGTTAATATTATTATTGTTACTCTTATTTTGTACATAATTAATAAGTTTAACAAGCATGACTCCCTACCAGAACTAAAGTAAAAAAAAATTAAAAAATTTAAAAATAAGTTCACGCGGAAGAATTTAAACACAAGAATTTCCATCACAAGGATCTCACCTTGACATAACTTTCACCGTGGCTCGAGGCCCGGTATAAATATACCAAATCATATTAACACGCGAGGATGTCGTCCTCAATTATTAATCACAAGTAATATGCATATCCCCAATCGAAACATTCCATTTCCTTCATTTAAATATTTTTCGTTAAGAAAACTTTACACACGTAATGGTAAACACAGTTAACCCCATAGAATTTCTCAATACAAGTATTCACATAAGTAGATTTTTGAGTTACGAAGCTCAACCGAAAGAGGAGCATATTAGAAGAATTTTATTAGATAAGCATAATTGAATTATGTTCAGAAAATCATCACTTTATAATAATTAGAGATTCTTCTATTAGTGGAATCATTTAATGTAACGACCTCGCCCATACCATAGAAAACATATCAACAGACTAGGACCCCACCTCTAGGAATCTAACCTCCACTTTCGACATTCCGACTCCTTTTTCCCTAGGTTGCCATGTAGTTAAGTTGTAGCTGCAATGGGGCACGTAGCCAGAGTGATCTGATGAAATATGAATCTCCCAAGTCTACGGCAATTAACTACCACCAGCCGACATAAAGTATCAACATGTCCTGAGTTCGTCCGAAATTTCCAGCTTTATCTCTTGCAAAAATCCCGGCCTTATACATTCCAAACCAAAACCGATATGACACGCGACCTCGCAATCTATTCCTTGACAGTGGACTTACCCCGCATGGCACGAAGTCATAGGTCACAATACCTGATAATCCACGATGTTAAATTTCACGGCTCATATGAATCAACCTCGTTGCCTTACACTTCTTCCCATGGTGTGCTATACATCACGGAAGTGGTTAAGAAAATCATCTGGGTCTTCAAATGATCTGGGTATTCATCACCACGCCTATACATCGTAATATATAATTAGCAAGTAGAAAACAAGACTCAACTCTTATTCCCTCAAGCTAAGGTTAGACCGAACACTTACTTCGGGTCCGAAGTATAGCAATCAACCCTCTAACACCGCCTTTCCTTTAGAATTTGACACTGGAATAGTATTATCAAGGCATAATCAACTCAAGTATATCAATAAGGATTAAAAAATTCAATTATATGGCCTAATTATCCATTTCTTAGCATTCTTTCAAATTTATCAAAATTTGATCCCGGGCCCGCTCGCTGATTCGCGAAACTTTTGAAGGAAGCACTCACCAAGGCCTAAGGATCATAAATATACAATTTTTACTTGATTTCATGGCCAATTCACAGAAAATTCTAAGGTGCTTACAAGTTCTAGGTTACTACCCATTTTCTTGAATTTTTGGCACTAATTTATGTAATTAATTAAGCTAACATACATGCATGAAACAAGTTTATGGGTGGAATTCACTTACCTCACAAGGCCTGGTGGAAAGCTCTCAACAATGGTGGAATTCTTCTAAGGAAAGAGATGAAAAATTAGAGAAATGGGGTTAAAACCTGTATTTAACTTACTGCCCGAACAGTTACCGCGCATGCGGTCTCGCGCTTGCGAGGAGAACCTCGCGCCTTCAAAGTTTTGCTGGGGGGTCTGGGATCGCTCATGCGCAGGAGAGACTGCACCTGCGGTATCTCGCTTGCAAGGAAATGCCCCGCACCTGTGAATGCTTGCAAGGCCAGTGGTGCCCGCGCCTCCTATGCCTAGGACCGCTCTTGCGATCTCGCACCTGCGATGCTGGGAAACCGCAGCTCCGGTCACACCAGAGCAGGTTCACCAGCAAACTCTGTCACACCAGAGCAGGTTCACAAGCAACTGAGTTTGCTGGTTTTTAGCCCCCTTAGGTGCCCGGAAGGCACCTAGGCCCACCCGAGCCCTAATCCAGATATACCAACGGGTCCCAAATCATAATACGAACTCGCTCGAGCCTTTGGAAAACTCAAAACACCGCTAAAACTCGAATTCACACCCCCAAACCTCAAGAACCAAACTTAGGAATTTTAAGTTTTCTAACTTCACTAACAACGTGCCGAACTGACCTATACATCTCGGAAAGACACCAAATTTCAAAGATTACTCGCACAAAATCCTACTAACTTTTCCGTGTGATCAAATCGCCCAAACAACATCATACACATAGAATTAAACCTCAATATCCATGAATTCTATCTAATTTCATAAAAACATAAAAGTTTAAATTTTTATGTCTGAAATACGTCTAACGAAATCCGATTTCAACCAAACTTTACACAAAGTGCTTAAAACATATATAAGACCTGTACCGGAAACCATAACCAAAATACGAGCCCGATACCATTACTTTCTAATCACATTTCATTTTCAATTTCCTTAATTATTTTCAGAAAATAATTTTACTCAAAAATTCATTTCTCAGGCTTGGGACCTCGTAATTCGATTCCCGACATACGCCCAAGTCAAATATTCTCCTACGGACCCTCTGAGACCGTCAAATCACGGGTCCAGGTACGTTTACCCAAAATGTTGGTCAAAGTCAAATTTATTTATTTTAATATCAAATCTTAGCATTTTTCACAGAATTTCATATTTAAGCTGTCCAGCTACGCGCCCGGAATGCGCAAGCAAATGGGGGCAATTATAAATGAGGTTTTCAAGGCCTCGGGAGTATGGAATAGGTAATAACATAGGTTATGAGCCTTTGGGTCGTCACACTTATAAGGCTTGACATCTAATTTAATTACTATACTGAGAGAGTTGAGTCAATATCAGCAGGTGAGCATATCTTCACATTAACTTTGACTCCCAGTTACTTTCAGTTATTATATCATCAGTTCAATTTCAACTTTAATTGTATTTCCATACATACTAAATATATTATTTTGTACTGACGTCCCTTTTCTGGGGTCATTGCATTTCATGTATGGAGGTTCAGACATACAAACATACGTGTAGACCTGCTCATTACGTGTTGCCCGAGTTCAGCGTGATCGGTGAGTGTAACGACCCGACCAGTCGTTCTGAGAGTTTAGCCCTGTTTCCCCTATGTATGCTTTCATTTTGTGTGGTTCAACTCTTGTATGTTTTGTTGGGTTGGTTGGTTCGGGTTTCAGAGTGGTCGTGGTTAGAAATGAGACACTTAGTCTCTTAACTTGGTTCAATACTGGAAATGTCAACCGGAAGTTGACTTATTGGTAAACAACCTCGGAATGTAGATTTTATGGTTTGAATAGCTTCGTTAGGTGATTTGGTACATATAAGTGTGTTCGAAATGTGGTTTTGATGTCCGGTGTAGAATTAGGCTTGAATTGGCGAAAGTTAGTTTTTGGCGATTTCCGGTTGGTTGTGGAAAATAGGCTATCGGAGTCAGAATAGAATTATGGAAGTTGGAGCAGGTTCGTAGTGTCACTTGGGATATGTGTGCAAATTTTTAGGTCGATCAGACGTGTTTTGGATGGTTTCGGCATCTTTGGTGAAATTTAGAAATTTCAAAGTTCATAGGCTTGAATTTGATGTGATTTTGGTGTTTATGCGTTGTTTTTGGTGTTTTGAAGGCTCAACTAAGTTTGAATAAGGTTATGGGACTGTTTGGTATTTTTGGTTGGGACCCCGAGGGGCTCGTGATTGGTTTCGGATGGTTAACCGAGGTTTGGACTTGGGAATTTGCTGCAAAGCTGGTGCTTGTGCCATTTTACTGGTGTGGCTGCACCTGCGGATGGGGAGCCGCAAGTACAATGGCCGCAAGTGCGAGGTCCATGTGCAAGTGCGGAGTTTGGCAGCTTGTGAAGGGGTCGCAGGTGCGGATGGGTGGCCGCACCTGTGGAAGCGCAGGTGCGAAGAGGTAGTCGCAAGTGCGGGAAATGAAGACTTAAGTCAAGTGCGCATATGTGCACCTGGGACCGCAGGTGCGAGTCCACAAGTGCGCATAAGTTGCCACAGGTGTAGAACCACTGGCCAAAGAGTATAAAAGGGTGCCTTCGTGAAATTTCTCCCATTCTTCACCATTTGTTGACGGGTTTAGAGCTTTGAGCAGTGTTTTTCAGAGGAAATTTATGTATCTGTTGGGTAAGTTACTTGGACCTCTTCTCTTGTGTTTGTGATGATTTTTTTACTATTAGTCATGCAATGGGTAGGAATTTAGGGAGGAAAAAGGGTAATTAGGGCTTGTGATCAAGAGACTTTAAAATGGGAAGTTGAAGTTCCATTGGGACTCCGATTTCAGTGTTCTTGGTATGTATAGAATGGTGGGAGGATAAGGATTCTTGTGGTGTTAACTATATCGAATTTCGAGACGTGGGCCCGGGGCCAAATTTTGCCAATATCGGGATTTGTTCCCAAATTTTCATAATTTTCGGTTAGGGTTCGTCTCTCTACCATATTTTGATGTTATTGATCTGATTTGTGATAGACTCTGAACTTTTGGGTGCCGATTCATGGGGCAAGAGCACCACGAAGTAGTTTTTGGGATGTTTTGAGTTAAGTAACGATTGTAACTCTAAACCTGAGGGTATGAAACCCCGGCATTTTATTGTTTTAGTAAATGAGGTGATGCACATGGTAGGTGAACATCGTGCACCGATAGGTATTGTGACTTGGTCCATCCCGTAGCGACTATTAAGCTGCGCATTCGATTTGAAACCTTACGACATCCTATATTTTAGAAATTTATACTTTTTTATGCACTGTGAGCCATGTTTGGGGCCTTGTGCCGACCTGTTTAGACCCTCAGAGGTGCTTTTACACTATTCTCACGCTATCCTTATAGAACAATTGTGAACTCAGTCATGTTTTCTACTTGTTGTTATTTTCATTGTTATCACACTATTTTGAAACTCTGAGAGGTATTTTGGGCTGAGTTGCGTAAGGGGAGAGGAATTGCCCGAGTGGCTTGTGAGGATGACTCAGTGAGGCTGAGAGCCGAGTATGAGAGCATAGTTAAGGATCGGGCTGCACGCCACAACAATATATATTTTATATATTACTTATAGATCGGGTTGCATGCCGCAACAATACAGATTATACATGGATCGGGCTGCACGCCGCAGCAATATACATTATATATGGATCGGGTTGCACGCCGCGGAAAAATATATATTGAATCGGGCTGCATGCCGCAGCAATAAAGCACTTGGGCTATAGGAGCCCCTCCATGAGTATGTACAACCCCAGTGAGCGCAGTCGACTATTATAGGGATCGGGATACATGCCGCAGCATATGCTATATGGATCTGACTGAGAGGCTTCATTTGTGAGTGACATCGTGGCCGAGTGGCTGATATTTCTATGAGACTATTGTTTTCACTTTTCTTTACACTGAGCCTCTTTGATAAATGTTGAATAATGTTTTATACAAGTTTAAATGGAAAAACGGGAGTTTTGTGAAATCTTTAGTAAATGTGGACTCTTGACTTGATCTATTACCTTCACTGGTAATTATTTTTATGAAACTATAAAGTTTAAATGTTCGTCACTGCACTCAGATTTTTAGATACTTTGGTTACTTACTGAGTTGTCGTATTCACGTTACGCCCTGCACCTTGTGTGCAGATTCAGGTACCGGGGCAGAGCGATAGTTGAGCTACCCCATTTGGAGCATTTTTCGGAGATTGTGAGCAGTTTTTCGGTGTCCGCAACCTACTCTTTCTCCTTCCTACTCTGTCATTTTACTTTACATTCCCAGACTTGTTGTAGTAGAGGATTTGTATTAGACTGTATCACTTCTCAGATCCTCATGACGGTTGACTCCAAATGTTGGGGTTGTGTTTAGATGTTCTAATCATTTTAATTGTTTTGAAATGCTTAAGAAACATAATTATTATAAAAAATTCGGATATTTTATGTATTACATGGAAAATCATTATGTTATTTTCAGTGAATTGGACCTAGTATCACGATAGGTGCCATCATGGCCAGTTTAGGTTTGGTATCGTGACAGTAAGTTCCATGCCCTTTGGAGTTGCCGGGTCTAGAGCTTTATGTACATCATGTATATATATAAATATATATGTATATATATTATGAGTAGGTCGGGGCCCTTTTCCGATCATATTATATCCATCAGTAGAGCCTTGTAGACATATCTTGTAACTTAGTGCAATATGTTAGGCTTGTAGAACTTTTATGTATATTTTGTTGGTTTTCCAGCCATAGTAGTTATGGCGGACGTTTCGGCCCAGCTTTATATTGATGTTTAGTAAACATTCAATTGTCTAAAATGTGGCCTATGGAAAAAGTATGACATTATAGGTTAGGAGTCCCTTAGTCACAAATTCGTACGCAAGGATAGGTAAGGCACCGGGTTCCAGCCTCGCCCCCCACTTTCGAGGAGTGACACTTGATAGATATAATACTCCGGACCAATAAAACATGATTTAAGGCATACAACCCATTAAACGAAAACCTAGGTAAAGGTCATAGCCCTAGGCCTTCTTATCATTTGAAAAACAACCTAAAATAATTTCCTAGTTTCGTTCCTAAAATCTTTGTTACACCCCATCATTTCGTATGTGAAAGTACGCCATAAGTAATTTGATGAAAGCTCGAAAATGAGATATTACATCCCGCAGTTTTCGTACGTTAATTTTTCATCGCAAGTTAATCGATATAAGTTCAGGAGTGAGATTATTCTATGAGTATGAGCATTTTATGCCTTTTCAAACAAGTAATGAGTAAATTTGTGAAGGTGAGAGGGAAAGCAAATCGAAAAATGAATTTCGTTGAAGTTCGATATTTTGAGATAAAATACGGCCCGAGGTAAAATACACGATCTTTATAGATTAGCACCATACAAGGTACCACATCGCCATGATAGTAAGGTGTATAAAGTGTGATAAAAGTAAGTAGTATTTTAAGTAATTTGAGATAATTTTTAATTATGTAGATAATTGTTTAATTGTTCGATTAGTGGAAAATTACCTATTTATTAAGAAATTGATAATTAATTATTATTTGGATAAGTCTTAAGAATTTTGTGGCAGCCATACAAAGCTCATATGATGATAATTGTTTATATGCTAGGGGGCATGCATAGTAGAATGGGTGGCTTACAAGGATTACTATGTATTAACTAAGAGGAATTGCGTAAATTTGCAAAAAGAGCTTATAGGTAAAGCTTCACATTCAAAGACTTTCTGAGACTCCTAATTAATCACAAAGAAACGTGAACTAAGTAAGCCCAATCACGGATTTTGGGAAAAATTTGTACAAAGTTACGCTGCGGGATTTTGCGATTCTAAAGGATTACGTTGCAACCTTATTCAGAAATATCAGACGGATTTTTCCCTACTCCAGGTATGTTAAGGCTAAGCATTTCCTTCATTTTGGCATGACCCCCTAATTACATGAGTTTGATAACGAGGCATAAAGAAAAATTCATATCCCAGAATTTACGCATATTTTTCTAGTTTTGTAAGTTACAATATTCTCGTTATCGGGATTTCATATTCAATTGATTATTTCCTTCTTTCCAGTAAAGAGAGCAGAGAGCCTATATATACAGTATTATAATATTTTAATTACCATCGAGATATAATCAATAGGTAGGCCCCTATTGGGCAACCTTTGATCAGATGGTAAGTTATATACCGAGCCTGTTGTGGACGAGCGAGCCTAGTTGGTCGAGATACCGAAACTAGTATGGCCGAGCGCCTATGAGCGAGGCTACACAGAGCAGTTATAGATATTACCGAGCCTTAAAAGGCCGGACAACTATTTTACTTACTATATTGAGAGAGTTGAGTTAGTATCAGCAGGTGAGCATATCTTCAAGTTTTCTTTGACTTCCGCTCACTTCCAGTTATTATATTATCAGTTCAATTTCTGCTTTCAATATATTGCCTTACATACTCGGTACATTATTTCGTACTAACGTCCCTTTCTGGAGACACTGAATTTCATGTGTGCGGGTTCAGACAGACAGATGGGTAGACATCCTCATTAAATATTGCTCGAGTTCAGCTTGATCGGTAAGCTCCATGCCTTTCGGAGTTTCCAAGTCTAGAGATTTATGTACATCTTGTGTATATATGTATATATGTTATGAGTTTGTCAGGGCCCTGTTCTGATCACATTATATCCATCAGTAGAGGCTTGTAGACATATCCTGTCAGTTAGTGCAGTATGTTGGTCGTGTAGGCCTTTTATGTATATTTTGTTGGTTTGCCAGCCGTAGTAGTTATGATGGACTTGTCGGCCCAACTTTATATTGTTGTTTAGTCAGCATTCAATTGTTTTGCAATGTGGCTTATGGCCAAAGGATGACATGATATGTTCAGAGTCCCTTAGTCGCAAATTGGTATGGACGGATAGCTAAGGCACCAGGTGCTGGTCTCGCCCCCCAGGTTCGGGGCATGAAAAAAGTGGTATCAGAGTAGTTTTGTCCTAGGGATTCTACAAGCCGTGTCTAGTAGACTCTCGTTTATGGGTGTTTCATGCACCACACTTATAAGTAGGAGGCTACGTGGAATTTAGGACAATCACCCTTTCTTCTTACTCTATATGGTTTGATAGAGCTCAATTGTAATAACTCAATTTCCTAACTCTATCTTATTTGTGATATGACGATGCCTACATCCAGAAAGACAGTTGGTAAGAGATATAGTTGTGGAAGAGTTGAGCCAGAGGAACTTGATTTCTGTATCATGCTTATGATGGATAACTATGAGGTATTCAACAGATCATCTATGTACCAAGACGTGTAAGTTTCTTAATACAGATTCTTTAGGCAAGAATGTATATACACTTTTATGGTAAAAACAAATAAGTGAATCGGAAGGTAGACACAAGTTTCAGCAAGTGAAAGAATAAAGATGAAGAAGGGTACGAGGTACCTAGTTAATGAAGACTAATAGTATTTACAATTCAAGCATAGAAATATAAGCATTTTGAGATACCTTCAATTGTAACAGAGGTATTTACAATTAGTCACACCCATCTCAATTATGCTCCATGGGAGCTAACAAAAATAGTTAAGAGAAGGGCAAATATCATGAACCGCCTGGGGTTAGAGTAACCCAAAAGGAAGGTTGGATTGTTTGCGTTAATTGACATTTTCAAAGGATATTGGAATTGTGCTAACAAAAATCTCCTTGTGAGACACCCATATGGTACACAAAATAGTACATCTAGATATTATTACAATAAAGATAGGAACTGGAAGCCTTGAAAGGATAAATGTTACCTTAGTATGGCTCTCGTCCCTAGTAAAGAAAGAATGTTAGGCAAACCGAAGAGCTAATAGATAGAGAAAAGGGAGCGAAAAGCAAAAGAATGCCCTGTTGAAATTTTAAAAATAAAGTGATAAATAGAAATGTTAGCAGGAAATGAGAAGAGAGTTAATGAAGCGTTATGAGTAAGATGTGATGCATGAATGAAAACAGTAAATAACGGTATTATAGGATATATAATCAAGTTAAATAAAAGAGGAGAAGATTCAGGCCTTGAGACAACAAAAGGGTATAGGCCACAAAGTCATATCCTCATTCGAGAAATAAGTTTGTGACTCCTACGCGACTACCAGAAGGGAAAGTTAATCCCCAAAGTAATAGAAATCAGTATGGGCTGGTAAACATGACAAACTAAACATGAATTAGCAGCATCATGCGAATTTCATATTGCATCCCGGTAATAATAGAATGGACCACAAAAGAAGATTCATGAGGAATTTTGAGAATGGTCATTCAGGAAGACACTTACCTAAAGCAAGCAATGTGAGCAAAGTTAAGCTTAAGGGACTGTAGGTGCCAGTTACCCTAGGTGTTTCCCTCATGAGTAAGAAAACTTTTATCCTTGGTACAAAAGGATTACCGCAAGGCGGGTGCGGGTGATTGATTATGTGGAAAGACACCAAAGATGAAAAGGTTTAACATTTATACATAGATTATCGTAGAACTAAATGTTAGTACTCACCTAAAGGGGGGAATATCGAGTGATGTTGTATTAAGTCCGAATTAAGGGGTTCTAGTAATTATGAAATAGTAAAAGAAAAATTTGAAAAAAATGAAAAGGGACGAACTTGCACTTATTCAAATCATACTGATATGCTACAATTCTAGAACGTTATACAAGCACGACGTCAAGGAAAGGATGTAAGGGTTCATGCCCGGGGTGTTATTCATAAATAAGGAGCTAGTGTGAGCCATAAGTTAAGACAAGGAGATAACCCAAGAAAGATTAAGAGGAATATTGATATGAGGGTGGACCAACGAGTAGTTAGTAATTGATTCGGGAAGAGCCTAGTTATGGCTAAATAGGAGGTTAAAGACGAGTCAGCAGATCGTGTAAGCTAAATATAGTAAAACCCAATATAGTGAATTCAGCCTATCAATAATGTCATTATAATACTTGAGAAATATTCATATACGAGTTGGGGTAGTTAAAGGTACCATATGAGTGTGACGGAGTACCGCTACACTTAACCTTTGCTTGTCCTCGAGCAATCAACTACACTCATGTACACAACTTTTTAAGCAAATCTCTTAACATGTTATACCAAGAATATTTAAAACATTTCAAGCACAGAGGCGTAACATCCTCGCCTCAATAGTCGACTCACATATACCATGCTTTATTCACAATCCACTCACTACTCTAACTTAGAGGTCGACAACATTACCTTTCCTTTCGCGAATCATGTACCCTTACAATATCCAAGAGTTCGTTCCACGCACAATGAAATTTAAAAACATAGGAACTTAAGATAGAAAGA